>VZTR01022658.1:23330-64305 GCA_013400775.1 Chaetops frenatus | reverse complement strand
AATAAAAAAAAAAAAAAAAAAAAAGCTGCCTCTTAAACTGGGCATTCCACACAGTAAGAAACAAGTGCTAAGGGGAAGAGCATCCACTCTATTTGCTTCACTCTGAAAACCTGTGACAGCTCTGGAAGCCTGGCCTGTAATCTAAACGTCTGTAGCCTTATAAAAAGTAATAAACATTAGTATACTTTTAATGCACCATAACAATTTTTAAGCTCTAACTATCAATCACTATTACACAGAAACTCTTCCTGCACACGAGCCAAAGTGTTTCAGGTAGCAATATAATTATCCTGTTATGAGCATATATAAAACAAACACCCCGTATAAGACCTTGCAAGAGCAAGGTACTTCACATTCAGAATCCCTAGAGGAGGGGCAATTCTGCAAGAGAAAACTAATAATGTGTAATGGTCTGAGTGAATCTGCACAGGGATTTCCAATAGTCTCATCATTGTAAAATATATGGGACAAACAAATCACTTAAATAGCTTGGAAAGTGGCTGTGCAGTGTTTTATAAACAATCAATAGAGCTTTAAAATCAATATCTTGATGAACCACCAGCCATTGGAGGTTATTAAGCAGAGTGACTTTTCTATAGGAATATACAACTGGAACAGCTATTTGAGAGCAGATTTAAGCACACCTTGCTCCACCTCCTGCTTCCTCCACTAAAATAACCCAGATATCTACAGGAAAGCACTGTGCCATGCACACAGTACCATGAAATGGAGTAATTTCTCCCATATTGCAGTGTCACCTCAGACCTGAACTATGAAGACTTTAAGGATTTCTGTAGAGTTAAAAATTTTACAAGTATGAGGTACTTACAGTTTCCCATATTTTCTTACAGTGCTTCTATTGAGTGTCAAAAGACAGAACAGAAATTAAATTTATACAGAGGCTCTTTCACCTACAGAGCTATTTCTGAAGCAGTAATCAAAAAATGCTTATTTAATATGCAAAAACTCCAGTGAATAACATGAACTTATCACACCCAAAAACAGCCATCCAAAAGAGATTTTCCTATGGATAAAACCAAACAAAAGCATGAGTAAAACAGGGAAAGGGGATGGCTACAGACACTGTAAAAAGCAATTCCAAAATATAGAAAGCTGAGCTTTAAAAAGGATTCATAGAATCACTGGATGATCGGGGTTGAACGGGACCTTAAAGATCATCTGATTCCAACTCCCTTAGCATGGGCAGGGCACCTTCCACGAGACCCCGAGCCTTGTATAAAGCTACTGGCATCATATAAAGCATTGGAAATAAAAAAAGAGATGGTTTGATAGTTATAAACAAAGGCCAAAAGACTCTCACAAGAGCAGCATTTTTTATTTCTACAGTGTAAGTACTTGATGCCCTCTAGACTCAAGTCTTCTGGCAAGCTGCACTTAATTGACATAAACAATTCACAGCACCACCCATCAAATGAAGTTTTACAAAAGAGACCAATTAGATAACTATATGCACAGTTCTGGGATGTATCTGAGAGTCACATATGGTACTTCTTGCCACTGTTTTCAAAATAAGTCTGTATTTCAGACAACTTTATAATGCAGTTAATACTGAGTAGCTGTATTTTTGTAATATTGTTTCTTCAATGTCTAAATTTAATAAGGGCACCACCATTTGGAGTGTCCCCTCTACTTACCTCCTCTAGAAATCTGTATCTCATTTCAATTTGTACATACTGCAAGACAGATTTCTTTTAATTCCTTGTGTTATGGCAGGTTTTGACAAGTAGGTGATATTCAACAGAGCACACTTCAGACCTGGAGGGCCATGAAGAAAGGAAGATTCTTTCTCTCAGTTCTTTTATTATGCTTATTCCTACCATATCTGTCCCCCTCCAATTACTCAGTGTGGAATTTACAGATATGTGCACCCATATCTGCAAAAATTCCTTTTCATTGACTAAGGAGAAAGGGTCAGAGATACAGCAGCATGAAGAGATTATGGCCATTCTCAGTCCCGGAGAGATTCCCCAGGACACTTTTTATGAGCACAGACTTGGGACCAGATTTGCAAATGACAGTACTGTGAACCTGGGTTAAGTTCTGAATACTATCAATTATCATAACAATATGAAAACAACTGCGTAACTGGGAGTAATTTAATCAAACATCCTCAGTTTTTCTCTTTTTATGTGACTGTTTTGCCACGTACAATGTCCAGGAATAATTAATACCTTGGGCAAAAATCATAAGCATTGGTACAGTACAAGAAAGCAATTGGTCTTGCAGTATTTCAAGTGCCATTCAAAAGAGAAAGCACCAGAAAATGAAAGTCCCCTTTGGCTGCAGCCTCCTGCAACACAAGAGTATTTGGATTCATGTAAAACTTCCAAGTGAAATTTCTCTAGAACAGCTGAAACACCTTGCAGCTGGCCCTAACATTTAGGAGGTTGGTAACTTTTTTCTTCTATGGTTGAGGAATGAGAGCCAAGAGTTTTAATCTTGGGTTCTTACGGCTTTGAGCACAGGAGTCTGTCCTCAGAATGGCACCCTCCACTGATAAAGCAAAGCGCTCCCCATGTTTTTCCTGGCTGCTGCTGCAAGAGCAATGAATGTTCTATTTCAGGCTCCAACTTCAGCAAAATAGAGTTTTTAGGATCTAAACCAAAGGGCATGAAAGCCAAAAGGAACCCTTCCACCTCACAAACACTGAAAAACACCAGAGAAAATTCATGTGGTCTTTGACTCTTGCAACACATTCACCATTTTCAACTTTCTGGCGCCCTTGAAAGTTTTATCTTTGCCACATTTTAAACAGTTTCATCAATCCACCTGTCTATATGTTCAAAGTTTTCTCCAATCAGATTTCCTTTGCTGCTATGGGAAAAAGTTGAGATTTATCCTTTCACTTTTCAGAAAAGCAGATGTCTATAGCAAGATCTAGGACTCTCTATTCAGACAACAGAGAAGAAAAGAAGCATTTGCTTTCTGTCATCTCTAAACCACCCAGCACATCAAAGTTCAAAGAAAGACTTCATCCCATCACTTTTCCTTTCAAGATCAACTAATGATCCCAATACAACCAAACTATGAATTCTCCTTTATAAATACATTGTAAGAAAGAAAGATGGGGAGACCCTATTTTTTAAAGGGGAAACAATATTTCTGCATGTGTATGTTCAGGGCTAACGAGCAACACCATCTGCAAGGCTGGAATATTTTCACACTCCTTTCTATTATACAAAACAATAAACCCTCTCCAGCTGATTTCTCTCATTGTGGAATGCAAATTGCCTATAAAAGACCTCAGGGTGTGAGAAGACACTTATCAAACAGATATTACACATGCTCTCATAGCAACTATGCTATCAACTATGCAATTTTAAATATATTAAGGATAAAAAGGTATCAACAAACCTGCTTTTTTGGGTTATAATAATCACCATCTGAAGCACCTCTGTGTGTCAAGCCACTGCTTTGGATACTGATCTCAGTCACTTTAAGTCTGAGACAGCATCTGCTTCATGTCAGGTGAAGAAGTAAATTTTCATTAAAAGAGCGGAAAACAAAATTAAGTAATTTTTAATGTGTAAAAAGGGAGTACTTCCACCCTGATGTAACAGATGCTATAACAGAACACTGAAAAGCTGCATCTTACACAAAGTTTACTATGGAAAGGTAAACATACGATTATAGAAACTGAGTTCATTAACATTTTGATACAGAGTTGAATTCCCACAAATTACATTCACTGCTCCTAACTGAGTGGTGCACTCATGGAGCAACTGATCTCCCTGAAAGAGCCAGTTTCTTGACTTTGATTGCAAGATCTTCCCTAGTCAAATAATTCTGGAAATCAGGTGTGGATCTTTTAAAAAGGATGTCTTAATGAAGTAAGAGATTTAGCAGAACAAACCAGATTACTGTCAGCAGCCTAAGCTGCTCAAGCACAAACAGTTGCCACTTTCAATAGTGTGGGTTAGTTTTATTCCAATTACTTTGCTTTTAAAGCACACCAGTTAAAAGTCACAGAGAAGACTAAGCATGGAGCTCTCCACAACCTGAAATTCAACTTCCTTGTTCTTACAGGGAAGCAATTAAGATCCAATCATTTTTAATGCATCATAAATAATCTTCACACTTGCTGTTAAGTTAATTAATATAATCAGTAATGCCAAACGCATCAAAATGAAACTTATTTTGCAAACATGCAGAATGTTCTGCCTCATTGCCTCTCTATCAAAATTAAATGTCATTTTGCTAACAACTTTTGCAAAGTTTTAATTTCAATCCCTTTTGATCACGCATCTTACAAAAAAAAAAAAATGATACAACTAATCCAAAGTATAGTTGTGTTTTTCTGACAGAGTCCAAGTGTCATGGGAACACTACTTGAGCACTTACAGCCTGAATCTGCAAAAAGTTCTGGGGTCAAGTTACTGATGTCCTTAAGTGTTTCATATCAAAGCATTGGGTATTATTCATTGACCTTCACTGAATTGCCAGAAATTGCTTTTATGTGAAATGAGAGTAGAGTAGATGGCTAAATTGTTCATTACTAGCAATGCAAATAAAAAAAATATATCTGTAAGAACTACAAGAAAAAAAAAATCCCTACAACAGGCGAGAAGCAAAATCTCACTTTTGAAATAGAAAAGTCCATAACTGTTTTGATGACCACAGACCAGCACTCAGCCTTCTCATTCTGTGCACAGAGTTCACACATTCATATGATAATTGCTCAAAACCAAAAGATACAGAGAATAATTGTGGGGTTTATTTTGTGGTCCTGTGCACCCTGGGAAATCCAAGTGTGGAGAGGTTCACAGGCTGAGAGGCGCCACTGGGATGCTGTCAGCTCCATCAGGGGCTCGACAAATCTCCGTGTGCCTGATGTGCTGCCCACATTTTGGGCTCTGGTCTGAGCTCTTTTGAGACCCCTCCACTGAGGGGTTGCATTCTCTCCCTGGAAGTTTGTCTGCAGAGTTTTATGGCCACCAGCAGAGAGTTGAGTTCCTACAAACGCCATGCTATTCACTGGCTGTTTCCCTGCATTGCATCAGTATCTCACAGGCACAGGAAATTTCATTAAATGATATTCAGGAGCCTGCCAAAATGATAAAACAAGAAGGATCACCTAACCTTTCACTGTTGTTTCCACTCATTAGGAGGTGGGGAGGTTATTTAGTGGATATTCTATTTGCTGTTATAACAATTAGGCTTGTAGGAAACCTCCACAGCTGGGCCCTCATTTTATTCAAAGATGATCACCAGGAAATCAGGAATGATTGTCAAGAAAGTATGGAAGTTGCAAGACAGTGGCAACTCATGTTCCCTGGCAGATGACAGATTTTGGGTAATTACTAGATATATACAGTGCTTGGTTCTTCAAGACATTAAAATAATTAGTAACAGTGATATAAAGACTATATTTAGCATGAACTCTCCTTTTTGTGGGGTATATATGTGCTCATCATAGGTTTTAACAATTTACTTTAATTACAGATATTCAAATAAACTTGCTGGCTGATACACTACATTAATTGTTCCTCACAGAGTCCATGGCAGGTACCAAGAAATTAAATAGCTCACAGGTGAATTGTGGTATTTACTGTTAAATCACAGGTGTCTGTTTCTGTAAACAGGAAACAAAATCTCCCTCCACTACAAGTAAAGTTTCCTTTCAAAGTTTTCAGTGGTGCTATCCACCAGTGCATCCAATACAAAACCAACAACATTTCTAGTGGCCTTCATGAATTCAAGCTTTTTCTGTGTTGCAAAAGGCAAAAATAGTTGCTCCTTCCACAATATTTTTGAATATATTAATTTAATCTTGCCCACAAATAAAAATCCAGAGTGAAAACACAAAGGCAGAGCCCCAAGTGATTTTAATAGTTCTAAAGTTCTACATCATAAATTTATTCATCATCAATGAATTCTGAATCTTTCTAAAAGGCTTAAAAAATTTTAAAAAAATTACTGCTCATGGCCATTTCTTTGAACTCCACTTATGCAAATTTTCAAGAACCAGGACCATGGGGAAATGAACAGATCTAATCAAAACCTCAATTGCTTCTAATTTACAAGCAAATTTTACTCTACTTAGGCAAGACCCATGTCTCAATTCTTCAGTAACCTCCCCAAAATGACAAGGAAGAAATTCATCCAGGTTTGATATAAGGAGATCAAGACCAAGTCAATGCTGAAGCAAACACTATTGTTTAGCTTGAGTTAACTTTTTCTTTGTTTATTAAACACCTCAAAATCCAGGTTATGTGCACAAAACCCATCCCATTAAAACAAACCCAAATCATAATACTTCCTGAAAATAAACAATGTTTTAAAATTGAAGTTGCTTGCCCATTAGCCACAAATCCTGCAGCAGGTGATCCTGACAGCAAGTTAACTCAAACAGCAGGCAGCAGAGTACATCACACTGCTGGCACATGAGAGCTGTTTCCAGCAGCCTTTTTGTTATTGGATGGGGTTTTATGTTGGCTCTTTAATTTTTTTTTTTCCTAAAATGACTCTTTTCACATCAGAAACAATTTACCTCTAACCAGGTTTTAAATCAGTGATTGCTTGTCAGTGCATATTTGCTTTTGAGTCATCTATTTTAAACATGTGCATTTCAATATATATAGGATATGAAAGGAAGCTGAAGTCTTTACAAGCAAACACAAACCACAGAGCATGAAGGAATTCTACACACCTTTGCCAAAACCTTTCACTTTGAGTAAGAAAAACAAAAGGGCTGAACTCACCCATTGTTCCAGAATCCAGCTCCAAGTCCTCCAATAGCACCTTCCCCCCAGGAAGGCCTGAATGCCCCCCCTGTACTGGGGAGGCACAGGCAGACCTGAAGCTCACAGCCCCATCCCACCTCTCCTTGCAGGGAGGAAATGCACTTTCCTGCTGCTGCAGGCAGGGCTGGGATGAGCACAGGTTCAGCTGATGCACCTGGGCATTGCAAGCACCTGCTCACACCTGAGGGGGAGGGGGAGAAGGTGCAGGGCAAGAGCTTAATTTCTGCCTCTTCACTGTGAGGTGCATCTGTGCTATCCCTAACACGGGGAATGGACAGAATTCCAGGATAAGCAGGGCTGGAGTGTAAGGAAGGGCAAGGGAAGGATGAGTTGAGGGAAGCTAGGTCAGATGCTGCATGTTCCTTTAGCTCTTCTCAGAAAAACAGGATCCTGACAGTGCTGCAGGAAAGGTGATCCTGGCATTACCCTCCCCTTGAGACACAACAGAACCAGTGTGAAGCCATGGACTTCAGGAAAGGTGGATAAAACCCATCTAACTGTGCCTTCCCAGAAAGGTACATGGGCCTGACTGCAGGTTGGAATAAGAACTCCTTTGGAATGTTGGATTTACGTTTCCATCAGGAAATAACTCATCTCAAATAGAATAAACCCTGGATACCCAATCGCTCAGACTTGAAAAGAAGCTCATGAATTTTAGCCCTGGCAAATATAGTCTCTCTCATGCTTCTTCAGCAAATGCAAAAAAAAAAAAAAAAAGTTAACACTGCTTTAAATTCCAAATACACAGAGGCCAAGACACTCATTGACTTCTCAAGGCAGCAGAATCTGGCCCAGATACATGAAATGTTTCAAAGGGAGCCTTGGCTCACAACAAGGATCAGTCGAGACAAAAGTATTTGAGTCAGGGCATTGCCAGACAATCTTGCTGGTTGTCAGATCTGCAGTGTAATGACATGTCAATTTGATTCCTTTTGTGCATGAGCCTCGAGCCTATCTTTGGGCCTGAATTCTTCTGTACTTTAGTTTTTCTTTTGTTCCAGTGGCACTTCTCCCAACATTACTTGACAATGAGTGATGCTCCACAACCCTGATCTTTCACACCCTGTTGGTGACCTATAACTTTTCATGCATAACCTTTGACCTGGGCCCTGACAGTTTGATTTATTGTCCAGTGTTATGATTTATGAGTATCTTCTCAGAATAATTAACGGACAACAGGTGGCAGCATAATAATTTTGATTACCCAGCGGTTCATGAAACCACTACAAAGGTGACTTCATTTACTGAATAAGAAAAGGACAACAATTAAAAATTACACAAAGCAACCCTTTTATGCCTTTTTGTTTTTCAGCTTTTGTCTGTCCAACAGAAGACTTTATTTAGGCTCATTGCCTCCCTTCTCAAATATCCGGAACTTGGATTCTGTGCAGAAGACAATGGTGCCCAAATCATGGTGCAAGAAGAATTATTTTGCTGTCAGGAAACACTTCAATCTCATGTTGTCAGTTTTTATAAGACCAATGAGTTATTTAAAAAAATCTGTTTGCAAAGCTGTACAATGTGGGCCAAAGTTCATCCCAATGAGTAGGTTTCTGTTTAATAATTTTGCATAATTACTGGAATGTTGTCTTGGATTCCAGTTATGTGAAGTTAGAGCCTCAAAAAGTCAAAGAAGTATTTGCACAGTTCTCCTTTTTTGTATGCAGCCCTTCTCTCTAAAGGTTTTAACCCATCTCTAGTGATCATAGAATGAGAGGAAATTTTCATAGAGTGGTTTTGGTTGGAAGGACCTTCCAACCTTTATCTTACCTTTGTGGTAAAGTAAATTTTGCTGCTAAGTTTCTCAAATAATTGCTTAAATTTAGGTTAAAGGGCAAGGGCTTACTACTGTGGCTTCAGGCCCCACACTCAGACAAATCCAGTTTAGCTAAATCTGCAATATCTACAGATTATCTAACTTCACCTTCCATCACAAGCATCTTTCCTGGAGTCATTTGGGCTACATGGAAGAGCAGCAGTGGGAATAAAGAATGCATTCTGCAGAATTACAGCAATGGCAATACATATATAAAATACCACCAAAATAAATTGCACAGTGGCACAGATTTGTCCAATTCTATTTCTTAAAAATAGGCTGAAGACGATCTGCATTTGCAACATGTTCACGTTTCCATATATTCCACGCAATCCATAAGGCCCCAAAAAACTTTTTCTCCCAGAAACTTCATCCCAATGTTGATGGATTCTTTCTCATCACTATTCTACACACTGCCCTCCTCCTTACTTCAGTTGATCACAAATTTCTTAGCACTTTTGATAGGCATATGTTGACATGGAAGAGGACATAACGATATCATCCAGATGGACACATTTTCAAAGTTAATCAATAAGACTTTGGGTGAATTCAGTTTGAGTTGCAAGTGTTTCAAACTTCCAAAAACTGAACTGATGGTGAGTAAAGCACAGAGCTGCAGTGTGTTTGCTCACAGGGTTTAAGTTACATTGCAGAACAAAGCTTTACTTGAAGTGACATTACAGGTTCAGTTATTCTTAAATATGGTTTTAAATATTGATTAAAAGAAGTGGGATAGTGTGTGGTTTCTATATCTTTATTAAAATATAAAGAGTCTGACATCTACCAGAGCTCAGTGCACTAATGCCAACAGATCACTGCCAGCATGCACCAGCTTGGCCAGTGGAGCCAAGAGCTTCCTTCTCATCCCCCCTAAAAATAAACTAAACACATTACAATTCTAATTCTGCTCTGAAATCTGACAGTAAAAATTGTTCCTGTTTGTCTGCATGCCCAAGACAGCATATGCAAAATGAATTTTGGTACTATCACAATGACTATATTATAGGCTTATCATTTTTAATTGACTTTATTACTTACAAAAATATCCCTACAATCCTGCTTTACATCAGTTCTGTAACAGTTTAACACACAACTATGAAATATTCATTCCTGTTACATTCAGATTTTAAACTATCCGATGGAGAGCCTGGCTAATAAACAAAGGCAAGTTCCCAGAATATTAAAAGCACTCAAGCTTTTGCAAAGGTCCTTAGTGAAAAAAATAAATAAATTACTGCTTTGGAGATCAGACTTGGTTTATTCCCCTCCCTTCCCCAGAGAACTCAAAGACACCCCTACAACTAAACACTCTTATAATGAAGCCAATTTTATCCTTAGTAGTTTTATCAAACCTTTAATACCACATTAGCTGCTTAATATCCAGTGAAAGTAGCAACAGAAAAGCACCAGCACCCAACTGCAGTCTCAGAAGAGATGAAGGAAAAATTTGCAACAAATCATTTATCAGATTAATGCAGCTGCTTTTGCTGCTCATGAAATAGCCACAAGCTTTCTGCAAATGGNCCAAACCAAAAACAAAAAAACCCAGAGCGTGTATGCCACAGTTTGTTCTAATTAACGTTTTAATTTGGGACAGTGTCTCAGTGGTGATGTGTCTGGTCTCTCACATGACACCATTTTTCTCTTTGATTGGGTGCTGCAGAGGGATTCTCAGTGCAGGGTTTTACACGTGGATCTTAAAGAGACAACTGCAAATATAAATGAGCACGACTGGGTTCCCCCACTAACACTCAGTTATGGAAATACTGGCACAGATTCACTTCGACATCAAAGAGTTTGAATCTCTTCTGATTGTTTCTAATTTTTATGCCACACTAGCTAGAAAGTAAAATTAATTTTAAAAATTAATAATATAAAAGCTCCTACCATGAAATTTAACCAGACTTACATAGATAAATTAAGGCACAAATATTCTACGTATTTCATGTCATTGAGTTGAGCTTTCCTGGTGGGATTCTCACATGGGAAGTGGCAAGCTTTAAAATGGTATATATGCTCAAATCATGATGTGATTTTAGTACTTTGTTTCCCATCAATTTTTAAATTAATTATCTGGAAGCAAGCAGCGGTTCATTTTTGGTCATAGACTTTTTGATTAGAAGCTGTGACCCTTTATGCCTTTTTGGCATGCTCTATACAACACCAATGACATGCAGCATGACCTCTGACACCTGATTCAACAAAAAGTAACTCCCGGACAGATCTTTCATATTCAGCAATCTCTTTGTTACTCTGGGACACTTACCCAGCTCCATCCCTTAAAATCCACTGTGTCTCCCTGTTTTCTCCCCTACCCCCTCCTACTCAGCAACTTATTTGGGAGCAACATTTCTGTCCTTCCATTTGTGTCTCTCCTTCTGTTTTTACAAACTTTACACTATACCATCGTCCCATATGTTTGTGCTGCACACAAGGAGGTTTCTTTAGAAAGCGCTGATGCTAATTATAAATTTAATTTGCATTTTAATTAGAATGGTAGCAAATTAAAAGCGTAGCAGCTGGAGAATTTTGAACGCTTTGCAGAGATTTGGTGTCAGTATCTCCCTGCTTCTGACTTCGCTCTCTTTTCATTTTTTCCCCTCACTATCTTTCATTCACACAAACATATTGGCAATTTTTCTCCTCNCATTTTTCCCCCAAGGATCAAGTTATAAATTATTTCTTTTTTGTACTGATAAACAGTATACTCTTGTCTTGTGCCAGTACACCGTGTACTGTAGTGATAGTGCAGCTTTTAAGTGAGCTTTTGTGAGCCTCTGTCAGTGCTGCCCTATTTTGCTATTTATATCCCTCGTTTATTTACAGGTAGGAATCCGTTCTATACCCCCTTGACTAATTTCAAATTCCAGACCATAGCAGCAAAATCTAGCCTAGCCCTAGACATTTCATTTTTTTACATGCTACAAATTTGCAGTAAGTCTGGAGAACCTTAACAAAAGCCATTCAGAGTGCACGGGGGACCGCTCAACTTTATTCTTTACTTAGCAAATGCAGCTTTCAATGTGCTTTTGGACAAAAGGCTGAAGTAATCTGTCAGTCTTTTGGTCCATATAATGGCAAATATTCTGGCCCAGGCGTCTCCCAGTGCTGTCTTTCATTTGCCATGTGAGCGTGTCTGGTTTTAGTCCTCACGTGAGCACATTTAGTCAGTTCTGTCATTTTCCCTATGTTGCATCTCCATGGTCATTTTCATTCCTTCTGTTCGCTTCCCCCACGGTGTCCTTGCTCAATAATTTTCATTAATTGATTGACAGCTCTGATAGACCCAACTAACCTCTATCTCACTCTCATGTCGGTTTTTAAATAAGTACTTGTACGTCCAATGACCTTGTCGCCTCATCAGATATCAGAAAATGAGCATGCAGATATGGAGGAAGCTGATTAGCAAAATAAGGAAGATCTCACTCCTGGCGTAAGTCCATAATAAGCTCTGACAACTAACTTTAGAGTTAGGCATTTAAAACAAAAGGGACCTACAAATGTGGAATAAATAGACCTTAACCAGTTTCCTAAGGGCTGGCTGCAGTGAAAGGAAGGTTTGGCATCAATAACGTAACAACCTTTCTAAAAAGCTGGAAAACAAGCTCTGTCTCCAGCATGGGAATTGTATGGTGGAAATACTCAGACCTATTTTACAGTTTATAATTCTGTTTTCATACACTTGGACAGCATTGTTTAGGTCCCCAAAATCCATCCATGGAAAGGGAAGTGAATGTATAAATAAAATTATGTTCTATTTCATTTTATTTAGCATACAGCTAAATTATTTACAGCACACCAGTGATTGTTCCCTTGGTAAAATTAGCTAAACCTCAAAATATTCTGGTTTTTTCTAGTCACACACCCCTAAATCACCAGATGAATTTACATGATGTATTCTAGGTATTTTAATTAGATATGTTCCCTTGTAGAAAAAATCAGGATTTAAACAGAAAAAAACACCAGTCTGTTTATATTTTTGTTTAAAGGTGGGAAACTGGGGTTCAAGGATGCTTGCAGGTCAGAAATTACTTCAGCTCAAATGAAGGCCAGTCTGCCACCTTTTCCACAACACCACACTCTACTTCAGATCGCTGCAGCATTGTAGGTTTTAAATTTTTTTTTAATATAGATAGAGATTTGTCAAGTGGTATTTCAGGTCTTTGGTACAACATGAGGATGCCAAATGTCAGTCTCACTCAATGAGCTTTAATGAGCCAGATGAAGACTGTTTACCAAACTGCAAAACCTACCCAGTTTGGAGCTGCTATTTGAGCTCCCTTAAGACCAGGGGAGATGACAGAATCCACCTCACTGACAAAAAAGGAACAAGAATGTTGGAATTTTGCCACTACTTTTTCACCTGTGCAGACTTATTCTGATCCCACACCCCTTTTTCACATCTGCACAGCTGCAATTTTCATAGTTTAATTCCTTGTTATTCCTACCAGCTTCATTCCTTATTCAGCTGGTAGGAGAACCAAGAGCATGAGGCCTTGAAAGAGAAATTACTGAAATTGAGTCAAATATGGTCCTCAAATACAGGAGCACCTTACTTTTCTCCCTCCTTTAGCTCTTGCACAGGTGAAAGCCACCTGCTTTTCTGTGTGAGGTGAAGCTATTATTGGCAGACTGAAGGGCAAGACAGGAAGATGGAAAGGCAGACAAGTCAAAAAGTTGTCTAAAAAGGTCTAGCTGGAAATCAAGAACAATGGACAGTGAGAAAAATCACATCATTACTACTATTACCATAGATTATAAATAGTGTAGGTGCATTCTAGTATTTCTCTCCAAGTATTTCATGGAATATTTAATTGCTTACTAAATCACTGTGTTTTTTGGTGTGGCAGTATTCCTTGATTTTCAGAAGGCTGAAGCTGGGATAGGTTGAGCCTAGAGTTGCACATGGACAGCCAGATATAAACCATGCTCAGACTGTCCTGGAAACTCTCCACCTTGGCACATCAGTCATCAGGAGCAAAAAGTGGTAAATTACCTTCACTAAACCCCAGGAAAAGTATGTGACAGAAAATACTGCAAATAGCCTGCAAGTTGTTAAGAGTTTAAAACATAACAAAATCTTGCTATGAAGGGCACTTGTCTTTCAAGAAATGCTATGTTTTTACAGATGCAAGTTAAAACAAAATAATAAAATCTTCACTCCCATGGGCAATTTCCAACTGCAGAAAATTAAAATCTCACTGTCAGGGGAGTTGAAAGTAGAAGTCTATTTCTGAAAGTTCCCTTACAAGAATTTTGCTTGAGTAAGTGATTCCATTAATTTGAAAGCCTTCTGGGCTACCAACAAAAAATTCAGTGACCTCAGTGAAAGTAACCACATGGGTCTAGACTGACTATTTACAGGAGTAAAGCTTTGCAGAAGCTAAATCAACTAAATTATCTTCAAGATCTAACTTCTGCAGGAGTTAAGAAACATTAGGCTAAATGTTGATATTTGGTTACTGTAATTAACCTTGCATTTTAATCATATTATTGCACAGTAAAATTCTAATGTCTGTTGCACTGTTATACACCCTGGAATACTCTTCTCCTCTGGAACATAAACAAACAAATCAAAACAAGTTTGGCTGTTGGATGAGCTCTTGTCAACTGAATTTCTTTTAATAACTTTTTATTATGGAGTTGTCCTTGGAGGACACTGCATTCTCCAAATTACAAGTCTTCCACCTTAGCACTTTGGAAAGGCTTGGATTTTATTTCATGTAAGTTTTTGCAGCTGTACAAAATACTTTCATTAACCCAAGAATGGATTATTTGGAGTGCTAATTAATTGATTCTTCAAAATGCCAATTGACATACTCCGAGGGAAAACCTGATCTAAGCAACTATGTTAATCAAGCTATTGTACTTATGGTTCTGTCTGAATATCAGACCATCTGAAATGAGGAGAACTTTGCCATTACTATCCTGGACCTCTTGTGGGCAGCTAATTAATATGAGTAGACTATGACAGTTGCACTTGTACATTCACTGTACTGCCTGACAATAACTCTATAAAATTAGATTTCAGCTAAAGAATGGAAACAGTGTTAAATACCATTATTTGCCTTCCTTTGATGTCTGAGAGTCATTATGAAAGCAATTACAGCAGTTTCTCTGTCTGTATGTCTACAGGGTATTTATCTGTATCTGTCTGAGTCCTTTGCCAGGTGGAGAATATATGGCATATTAAAGACAAGGGAATTCAGCCTCAATTATCAGACTATGAACAGAAGAAGAAACAAAATCAGAGTTTTGCAGATGATCCTGCCAGAAAACAGTAATTTAATATTAAAGGCAGGTAATCTGGGGAAAACTTGCCCAGTGCAGAGTCTTTTTATTTTAATATCATTGATTTTCCCCCTCCTTCCACTGTCCTATTTTGTTTCCTGTTCTTTTAGCTTCCATGTTTTGCTACTACCCCTGCTCACTTTAAATAAGCTTGTGCTAGGTTTGAGAGTCTCATAAACATGAGACTTTTTTGTAAGCCCTATTTTTTGTTTCTTAATTACATGGAGACATTCTGCCATCGAAGAACCCCTCAGAGGAAACAACAGATTCTGGGTGGGGTAAGGCCAGACTGGGGCAACATGCTGAAAATACAGTGAGGAGCTCTGTACTACCTACAGAGATTTATGTTTCATTCTACCTGAGCCCAATGATTTTTTTCTGCCCTCCACAGCAGTATAACAAAATCCAAAGCTGGCAGATAGGTTAAAGCAGTGACACAAAAGGGCCAACACCAGATTTATCTTTTGGATTCCTTCAGCACTCTTCCCACAACAGGCTACTGGACAAATAAAGACAATACTCCCATTACTTTTCTATGTCACTGAGTTTAGACCTGACAAAGTTATGTTCTGCAAAAAAAAAACATTTAAAAGATACTTTTAAAAGCAAACATGTAAACAGAAAGCCATGAACACTTTGCTTTTTCAGCTGAAAAATGTATCAGTCCTTATAGTCTGTTTTCAGGATACTGAAGTAACATCCATTCATAAACAGCTTCATTATTCCTTCATAATTTCCAAAACATGGACACTTTACCACCTTGTCCTCCCAGTGTTCTCTAACAAATCTCAAAATGTCAGTTCCATCAAGAATTGGGACTTTTAGTACTGTCACTAAACTCTGGTGATGAGATTTAGGAACTGCACCTGGAGCACCATGGAGTGCTATGATTTGGGCAGATGAAGCAAATGCCAGGGTATTTCCAAATTGATTGCCCAGTTGTACCATACACAGAGGGAAGCAATACAGAGCTGGATGAAAGCTACTTTGCCTTGCTATTCAGGGCTGACAGGATGCTAATTTATCTTAGTTGCCTGCTATCCATCATCATTTGACAGTCCAGTGAATGTATCGATAAAAGCCAAAGATTCTCCTCTTTTGGTAACCCCAGATTTCTGATGCTTTATGCTGTCTTTTGTTTTAAACAGAAAGGCAGGAACCTTAGCAAAAGTCATGCTGACCATCAGGCACGATGCCTGCTCTGAAACTTGGATTTATTTTTAGGAATAGCCTTTAACATATTCTAGGGGCAATTTAGATAAAAGGGACTGTAGTGTCTGACCATGTCTACCTATGTCTAGAAGGGTTTGACTGTGTCTGCCATCAGATGAAGGCTGACCCAGTCTTCAAGAAATCTGGAGTCTTTTCCAGCTGCATATTCTTTTTTTTTAGCTTTTAAAGAAAGCACTTATTAGGCTACAGACATTTCCTTTTACCCCTCTCAGACATTTTACTGGCAGTCTCACGTTACAATCTCTTTTTCCATCCTATAAGGGCAGATTCTGGTCTTGGTCATTGGAAATTTTAATTCTTGCAAAATTAGAATGTTTATAAAAAATGTGTTTGTCTGTGCAGATGCACATACATATATATGCTACAAGAATTTTTATTTAAAAAGATTAATGAATGATGTAAGTCTCATTAAAACCTTAATACCTTCTGAGCAGAGATACTGTGTTCCTTCAAAGAAGGAGGAAAGGATTTAATGATATATTAGACATTTTACAGTATAAATATATTCTTGATTAATTAAATCTGTGTAGTCTATTGCCTTACCCTGAGGAAACTATGATATTCAACAATGCTTTTCTTAATAAGAATAAAAACCCAAACAACTTGCTTTTGATATTTAACCTAGGAGAAGAGATGCAGAGAAAAGTATTTTACGAACTTGTATAAACAAAGAAATTTAATTCTTTCCTTTAATTAAAAAGAAACAATGCAACTTGTAAGAAACCTAAGAAACACACTTGCTTTCTTCAAAAAGGAAGATTAATACAGGTTAAAAAGCCTTTCCAGTTTTACAAAATTAATACTGTGCTTAATTACATGAGATTAAAATTTCATTATACATTATACTTTAATTGGTATAGAAAGGGCCAGAGGTTAAAACCTTTGCACGAGTTACCTTTTGTACTGTTCCAATATCTAATAACATAGCAGTTTTAAATTATAAACCCTGACAACATTTAACAAGTTTCCTACATGTTTTAATTTTACCCTAGCAATCTTTTATGTGGAGCAGTAGTGTTCCTGAGGTCATAATCCTGGACAAGGAAACAAGCAGAGACAGAAATCACTACAAAGCCAAAGGGGTTGGATGTTATTGGACCATGGGAAAGCCCTACCTGGATTCCAGTATCAGCTATAGATTCAGACACTGCTGTTCACAACAGCTGTGATGGTTAAACACACTGTGTGGGGCAGCTTTTTGCCTCCTAAGCAGGCAGTTGTACCTTCAAAAACACTGGGAACTGCTTGGGAAAAGATCAAAGAAATCTGGAGGGTCCTTCAAGTGGCCTCGAACTGTTTGAACCAAGGATGCCACGTCCTGCAAGTGGGATTTTCAGGGAACTCCAAGGGCTTTAGGCATACAAAGCCTATTGACCTCTAATGGAATTAGGACACCTATTCCAGAGGTGTTTGGAAAACCCAGCACTACTTAGGACAATGTTCCTGGAACATAAATGAGAGGAGGCAACTGCTCCAAGGACAAACACGCCTCGTTTTTGAAAATGAATAAAGCCATTTATTTATATGCAGGAATAACATTTTGCTGGTAAGTTAATGCATTCCCACTCTACCTCCCCTCTGTAATGAATTCCTAATGAATCCACCTGGTTGGTGGATCCATGTGAGTCTGGAGAATTGATATTGGTCTAAAAATACTGATTTGCACACCCACAAACAGATAAGATTCTTTTAGTCTTGCTATGACTGATCACTTCAACAACCTTTATTCCTGAACAAGGCCAGAGAAAAGAAAGCTTTTTTAGGGAGTCAGTATTACCTTCTGCCACTATGGGGACCAAAGATGCAACCTCTTCCTATTGAATTCAGTGATTCTTGATTATTCTTTAGCATTGGCAAAGTCATTGTGTACATGGATTCCTTGCTGTTTAAATGCCAACCACAAGAATTTAAGATTGGAGCAACTAAAAACTGTAGACCAACTTTCTAAGCCATATTTTGACCTTTTTTCCCCATGCTGTACTTTTGGGTATGTGAAAAATCAAACAACTGCTGCTTTTTATGGCAAATGCAGGCAGCTCAGCATCTACATCATGCAAAGTTTAGCAGCATCCTAAAGTGACCTGGAGAAAAGGGCTGTTTGTCCATGCTGCCACACCGAGGTGAGATCACTTCTAATTACCTGGTTTTTCTCCTGAGGTAGTTTACAGTTGCATCTCATTACTGGATAACTGTTTAATCAACTCTAAAAAGTAAAGTATAATTAGATGCAGCATGAGGAAAGGAGGGAAGCAGCTCCAGGAATGGCAGAAGCCTGCTCAGTATTTTATGAATATCTTGTTTGAACCAAAACTCAGGTGCTGAAAAATAAACAGGTTTGTGCTTTTAAAACATTTAACAGTCTTATACTACATCTTTAGACACTAAAAGAGTTGTTCAGAGTCCCATTTGTATTAAATTAGTGTAATTTCATCTAAATCAGAGATGTGCTGATTTACCCTGTATGAGACTCTGACCCACACTCTTTTTTAGTAGGATACCAACTCTGAGCCTGATAATGTTTTCACTGAAAAAGAGAACTTCAAAGGGATTTTTGAGTGCTTAATGGAATTCAGGATGAGGCCTTCTGCAAGTAACTATAGAGAGTAATTTTAAAATATCTTCTTCATTAAAAGGACAAACTTTCAGAGCCAGCAAATGGAATTCTGTAATTAAAACATGTTTGTTTAAAAAAAAATAAATCTGGAGAGGTCTTGGACAGTGAAATAATATCCTTTAGATTAGTGTTTAATTGAAAACAGTATTTACTGCTCTACTGCATTTGATAGAGCTCTTTACTGTGCTTCTTTATGTATAATTGTATTTTGCAACCAATTTAAAATAACTAGATGAGTGCAGTCCTTATATAAGGTGAAGAGGAGTCCTTGCAAGGATATCAACGTCTACAGGGGTTTCTTTCTAACAGATATGAAAAAGTAATTTCCATTCTGCTACTTTCCTGTGATCCTTTCTGCATATAAAATGCTTTTCACAGACATCTACACACACAGGACTCCTCACCTGAGAGCAGTACTTCCTAAAATACAACACAGCCTACTCTAATATTCTCCCCATCTTTGATTTAGGGATGAGTCAGATCAGAACAACAACTTTTTTCCTGTAAGACCATAATCCTTTGCTTTTATACCTATAGTCTTATTAAAATGTGAGTGCTACAACTGGAACAAAGACAAAATAAATAGAAACAATTCTGCCTAGACAATGTTACATGACAATACTACAAAAAAATAATTCTAAACTTCCAAATTGCAATGGGGAAGTTTAGGGTAGGTGACTCTTCTCCCTGCTTACAGTATCACTGGTTTTACCAGATTTTTAAATTGCAAAGCTCTTTGAGCTGCTCTTGCCAGAAGCCTGAGTACTCAAAATTTGGTCATATCAGTAGAAATATTAATGAGCTTGGCTTTGGGTGATTATGCAGCCCATTTCCTCACCCCACTGACAACTGCCTTGTTGCATCTTTGATCAAGTTTAGTTTAGATACACTCAGATCAATGACCCTGTCTGTCCTCATACTCATAAAAGATGAGTTTAACATGATGCTATTGAAACAGCAATAATAATGCCCTGCCACACCAGGAAAAAAATGTGCTACAAATCAGAGCATTTCTTGGTAAAGAGATTACATTTTTAAAGGTGATTTTAAAAGCAGTAAGAGGATCTCAGTATGACTTATTTGCATGTGAGAGACTCCAGCTCTTCCCTTCTCTCCCCACACTCTGATTGCATTTAGCATCTCAGCCCATTGTTATAGACAAGAGAACGTCCAACTCTCCCAAGGTTAATTGACTGCTGTTCTTTGAAATATACATGAGAAACTGTATTGACTGTCTCACATCCAACCTCACCTGTCATGCAGGAGGAGAACGGGAACAGGGGAAAGGACTCCACAAATGGATGAGAAGGACAAAGGTGAAATGCAAAGGGCAGCACTAAATTTCACCAAAATCTCTTCTCTGCTGTTTTGTGTTATTTTCCAAACCAACTCTTTGTGATTAGATTCTGTAATTTTAGGAAGAGGTTTCTCCTATAAATTGACCAAGTTACCCACTTCTCCTAATGCTATAAGGTCTTAAGGCAACTGAACCTAACAAACAGGAATATGCAGATGGCCCAGATTCATTTGCAGAATTAACATTTGTGGCTTTTCAGCCTTTCCAAAGGACGGCGATTTCTTCACATATGGAAATACTTCCATAACATTTTAAAGTCTACACTGATAAAACTTCCATAAATGATCATTTTATCTCAGATATTAAAATATCAGGACCCCAATTACCTAAATCAAGAATAAAATTACCAACATTATGTTGGCATGATCTGACAGAGTCTCATAGGGACAGTGAATTAGACCATCATCCCTGAAGTGATACAAGTGACTTTCTTAGCTCTTTACATCAAATTTCAGCCTTGCACTATTAATCCAGATTATACAACTATATCTCCCAAAAAAATTGTATAAATTACTTGTAAGGGTTCTCTAAGGGGGAAATGTCCTTCCCCTATGACTCCACATGGGGTCTGCATGCAGGGATATCAGAAGTGCAGCATCTCCTGGAGATATCTCACAGAAGACATAATATCACATAGGAACTGACATTCTAAACTGCAGTCTTTCCAGGCTCATTTCTTCAAGGGATATAATCAAATTTGGCTTCAACATCGTGCAACTTCCCGTGTTTTGAATGTTCTGACACCAGGAGAGCAGCTGGAATCGTTAAACCTCAACACACCTTGAAAATCGTTCCACGTAAAAGGGAACAAAAGGGGTTCTTTTTTTCGGGTAAAAAGCATTGTTTTGTACAACACGCTTGTATGGCACTTCACACAACAGCAATTATTGCCCTGCTCAGATTGGAAAAGGGGTTTACCTGGGACTGCTGACACAGCCCTACCCACACAGCACATCCCCTGAAGAGCCGAGAGAAGCCAAGCGCGTGGCTGATTTTCATGACTTGTGTCTCCACAATGACAAGCCAGCACAAGACACATTTCTGATGATGAGATAACCCCTTGTAATGCCTCCACCATGATAACTGGATTTCTGCTAAGCTTTCCATGGCCAAATTACAGCCACAATCACGACACACTGCACACCACTGCCAACAGCATAAAATGACACCTGCTTACAACAGCTTGAAAGGGAACTTGTTGGTACAATCAGAAACATTACTGATAAATAAGGGGCTGTTTTTCCTAAACCTTGCTGATATTGGATCAGGCCCAGCTTGGCAGCCTCACAGAACCCGAGCCTACCTTCACACCAGGCAGGAACTCTGAGGGCAATGAAGCACTTTGTTGATGGAACAAAGAAAATACTCTCCGTATCATACAAAGGAGTAGCAGTCACACAGATCCAATTAAATCTCTTTGGGTTACACTCAACCTCCATCTAGACTGCAGTACAGAAAATCCACACATGCAATCTGTGCAAAAGCCAGAGGTAGCATATTTTCATTCCTCAGTTCAGCACTAGGAGGTTACAAATGCCAGTGTCCTACCCCCTTTCAAAATCTCTCATCTCCTACCCCCTACCTGCCAGCTTTATAGAGCATTTCCCTTGCCAGTAATTCTGATAGCATGCCCTAATTAACTCATTTTATCTTTTGGTATAAATCAATTACAATTAAAATATAGTTTGTCAAACCTCAGTGGACTGTTGTTTCATGTTAAAAACATTTTTACTCATGAGAGAAAGTGTGATTAACTTCAATAGAAAGCTTAAAGTTCAACTTACTGTGTGCACAGGGAATCGAGCAGAATCCTTTGCAAAACACTCCAAGCTTCATCTCTGTGTGAAGAAATTTAAACAAGTGGAGGGTTTTACTGTGGTCACTGAGAACGTGGGTCAGGATCTAGGAATAAAAAATAACATTGATAAGTTGTTGGCTAGGGTTTGCTTCATTTTAAAAACGTGGTGAATAAGATGATGAAAGAATGTCCAACACTTGAAAGGATCAAAAAGAGCTTTTTAGGCATCACGGGTTTTTTTTAAACATATTTGAAATGTGCTGTACTGTATTTTAATTTTAGATGGGACACAAAAAGTCCAGTGTTCCATAACAGATAAGGAATTCAGTTTCTTTGGCCATGAGTTAGCAGTATCAGAAGAGTCT
The DNA here is from genome assembly GCA_013400775.1 of Chaetops frenatus. Lineage (NCBI taxonomy): Eukaryota > Metazoa > Chordata > Aves > Passeriformes > Picathartidae > Chaetops > Chaetops frenatus. The sequence continues at coordinate 42,067 of VZTR01022658.1, read as the reverse complement.
GGCAGAGCTCAGACTGTTTCAATAGGGCCACAGGTGCACCGGAGGTGTCCTATCCCTGCTCTTACCACCATAGAAACCATTTTAAACACTCAACAAACAGTAGAAGAACCTTCCATGCACTGTAATATGTTATATATAAATTACATAAGATCCTATATTCCAAATAAATGTTATAGAGTTGAAATAGAGAAAGAAAAGTCTATACCGAGATAAATAGGACTGTAATAGTTTGTTTCTTTTTACCCTAGGGCAATTTTGGTACCACAGTGTCACAGAATACAACAGGAATGCAATCTCCTCATCTGAGAGATTTCAGTGGTTGCACTGGTAAGGGATGAGGGAAGGGGACATGGTGAGGGACACATGTCTGAGGGGGGACCCTTGAGAGGACACCCGTGGAGGATCCCACAGTATCACACACATCCCTGAGGGATGAGAGTCCCTGAGCAATCCATGGGACTCCCCTGAGGAAACATCCCGTGGAACACCAGCAGCCCACCCCAAACTACTGATTTTCAAGAAGAAATGCAAAGAAAATTGATGTTTGATAAAGATTCTTCCACCTGGTTCAGAACTATTAACAGATGACACAGTTATTGTCCCCACAGTTATTGACACACCAGCCCCCTCTTACCCCAATGTAGCTGCATTTTCACCAAGTTACACTGGGACTGCTCCAACAGCTCCCTTCAACATGAACATCAGCTGGTTTTTAAACCCCTAGCCATCATCAAACTGGTGTGCCTAAAATGTAAGATGAGTTGGGGCACCTCCAGACCCTCTGCCTGTGAGCTTGCAGCCTGCCCAGCCCACCTTGCCCTGAGGTTTCTGTAAAGTGCAGTGATGTTCAGCATCCTCACACACAGCACCTGAAATCCAGGTGGCTGCACTAAAAGTCAAAGTTTTCATTCCCACGGGCACAGCTGCAAAGCAATAAAAAAAAGGGGGATATCATTTAACAACTGGATTTCTGCTTCACACGAGCACTGCAGTGAATAGGGTGCCAGTATTTACCATCAGCTGGGAGGCTGTGATGATTGCTGCTCTCAGAAGCTTGAAATATTTCCTTTATGTTTTTATCCTCTAAGATTCCATTGGTATTTTGCTGCACATTTGTAACGAGTACAGCTCTAGATTAGCAAACCACGGTTTTGTTTGACCCCAGCTACCATGTAAGCTGCTAGTTTTCTCTAGTCTAAAGTACACTGAAGTATTTTTCTGCTTTCCTGCAGTTTTTAAGTAGATAATAAGTCCCAAACTTCACCAGCCTTTAGCTGAAAGAAGCTTGTCACGGTGGTTGGTAGCTAATGAAGATCCTTTTAGTTTATCTTCATCAATTGTCAAATATTTGAGTCCATGAAGTGGTGTGATGAGGTACAAAGACAGATATTTGAAGGGATTTTAACTCATTTGAGCAATTACATGCTTAACTGCCCTGCGATAATCTGTCAGTCTGAGTCTTTTCTACACAGCAGAAGTGGGGAGTATTAGAATAGCTGGATTTAGAACATAAAGGCCTGGCCTGAATGGAAGAAAGGCACCAGAGAAATTAATTGCCAGTAACAAACAGCAGGACTGCTTGCAAGTTATATATCACATAGTTACCTACCAGCAGTGGTAGGAGCCAGCTGTAAAATAACAGGCTGGATTGTGACAAAATAGTCACTGCTATGGAATCAGTGAAAACCATGAAGAATTTAAACTAACATTGGCTAATGGAGTACATTGTATTACATAAATTATATAGAGACAAAAATCTTGTATTACATAAATTACAGAGATACAGAGATAAAAATCTTGTACTATGTAAAGATTTGCTAAACCTAAACTTCAGTAAAACAAACATGGTTTTAATTATAGCTGTAGGAATCTTAAGAGGTGATTCTATAATTTATCTGCTGATATTTATTTGTGCATGTGTTTCTGCTGTACTCAGAATATAAAACTTGTGTAAATTCACTAATGGAGCAATGAGTATAGGAAAAAATATTGGAATATAGTATAGGAAAAAGGAAAAAAATTTCCTTTATGTGTTATTCTTTAATTTGAAATTTTTACATTAGAGTCAGATTATTGCAAAGATCTAACTGATAGTGTATATCACTTATAATGGTTTAGTTACAACTTCCCTGGGCCCCAGAAGCTCTAAGAGGAGCCAATTATAAAGGAACCATCTCACTTCAGTCCAGGCTCAGTGCTGCTCTGGGCCACTGTTTCCAGGCACATGACTTACAGTCCTTTTTCTTGTCCTTCCTTTCCCTGTCAGGCCCCCGATGTCATCAACTTGCTCCTTCTCCAGCCTCCCTCTCCACATCTGCAGGAGCAGGAAACCCTCTCCAGCAGAGCCAGTGCTGCTGACTGCCAGAAGTGCAGGCATGGCAGAGTGGGAGCATCCCACAGAGCTCTGTCCCACAGCTCCTTCATCCTGCACCCTCAGAGTCCTAACTCAGCCACACCCTGGGATTTCCTGCACTGGGGAAAAAAATCCATCCCAGTTACAGCCTTTTTACACCAGAAATTCAGTAATCTTCAAATTTTGCACGTGTTTGGGGTTGGGGTTTTTTCTCCCTTTGGAATTACACTGTGAGGAATGGGGACTTGAGGCTACAACTAATGCAAAAAAATGTCAAACACACAGAGTGGAGTCCCTCAGTGCCCTCCTGGTAACACAGACCTTAAATGACAAAGTGTGTTTCTATTGGGAGAGGGCCATTTCATTCCCATTACCCATGCTAGTTATGATGTTTATTTAAGATTTGCTGTCTCCCTGAGGTGCCAGCTCTGAGGGAGCTCCTCAGCATGGCAGTACTGGGTATAAAGCAAAAGCCCTTCACCTCAGGGACTGTGCTTCAGCTCTGACCTAAGGTCAGGAAGGAAATAAGATAGGTAATCTCAGCTCTGTCCCTAATGACCAGTATTCCACATCACAATGCTACACATGGCTGTCAGCTCCTGCTCAGGAGAGGCCCAGGACAGAGCCAGCATGGGGAACTAATTACCCTCCCATCCCAGGGAACACATGGGCAGGCTGGGAGGTAGGGAGCAGGCTAATAAAGTGGAGGAGTGTCACACACATGGCTGTGGCACACAGTTCAGGAGCCACCTTCGTTTTCCTTCATTAACGAGGATTTTTATTTAAGGCTCACAGCATCACATTAACATATTAAAAAGAAAAGGAAGGGGGGGAAAAAAAAAAATAATAGAGCTGGTTTACTCAGTCAGCCCAGTGTTGCAAACCTCACCTGCCTTTTGTTTTTACAGCCCTAATTCACATGGGCCAAATTAAGTCCAGACTTTTACGACTGGGGCATAAAGGGCACACAGAGCTGCTTCCCCCTTCGGTGGAAGAAGGAACCATAAATTGGCTGCTTACACTGGAGAATCCAGAGGAAGAAATCATGCAGTGCCAGCAGCATTAGCTGGGTCACAGGCCACGTCTGAGCTGGGTGGACTGTACTGTGTTCTCATTCCCTCCCAACTATATAGCAGGGAAACCAGTGAGGAAACAAAGTCTTCAAAGAGCTGATGTTTACCACACTCCTTCTGCACCCCTGGAGCAACCAGCACCCCTGGGTATCACTGCTCACAGTGCACAGAGGGGTCTCTCCCTCCATGAGAGGGCTGAGCCTCATTAGCTCACAACCTAACGTTCATTGGGATGCAACAGCTCTCTGTAATTACAGCATCCACTAACTGCCTAGACCAAGGGGTGCAAATATCTGGCAGCAGAAACACAGGTCACTGCCAGTACACACACACACACACACACAGGTGGTCACAACTCTGCTACAACCAGGCAGAGCCAGCAGGACACTCCTTTTGTCCTACCAAAGCCCAGAATATCCAGGAAGCACAAGGCAGTGAGCACCAAGGAAAGGGATGTCTTTAAATAAAAAGGTTACGTTTTTATGGCTGTTGAAACAGCAAAAGCGTTAATTAAAAGAAAAGCAGATAGTGGGGAAAGCAGATATGCTACATCAAGATATGTTATATTTGACAGGAAGGTACCTTCACACAGAGCCACATCTGCCTTTGCAGCACAAAACCCCCACCACTGTGAGTATTTCTAACCGGGAATGGGTGGTACCCTCTGCTTCCACCTATGTGGGAACCTGGGAAATGTAGTCTGCCAGGTGGCCCCTCTCTTGCATGGGTTCCCTTGCCACATTAAATAACACGATTTAAAAGGATTTTAAGTATTTATATGAGTATGTGGTATTCTAGGCTCTTCCTCAATTGAAAAACAAATCCAAACTCTTTTGGGTTATGGGAATTTGAAGCACATCTTTAAAAAACTCAGTGGTCCAAACAGGGAGGAAGCTAAGTCACTTTTATGCATTCCTGACTCAGACTGAACTGTGTAAATTTGGGATGTTTATATTTTTGTTCAGAGCACTGAATTTTGGAGTAGCACCCTGTGGATTTCATGTCTATCCCATCCAAGCAGCAGCATCAGAAAAACACCTGTAAGGTTCAGTGATAATCAAGAACAAAGAATCACAGCGTTCCCACCCTTTCTGAAGGAGACAAACCATTGGCAACTTGCACAGATTTTTCTTCAAACTATATGTCACATAAAAATGTCAAACCAACCGGGGATTAGATCTAAAATCAGGCTGGAGTCTGTTTCACTGGAAAACAGTCAGCAGCAGTCTCCTTATATCTGTGAGGAAATCTGTACAGACAGACTGCTAGACCAAAGAAGACAGGCAATGCACCCTCGTGGGTTTTTGTGTTTTGGTTACAGCATGTGCCTCCACCAGAAATACTCATCTAGTTCTCAGGTCCTGAATTAAGCTTAAACATTAATTGTACTTGCTGCAATGTCACAAATAAATGCAGCAAGTTCCAAAACTGAATCACTCCGTGTTAAACCTAGTCCTGGCAGATGCTCGTGTTTTCCTGGAAGAGAAGCAAAACTGGCAGAATGAGGCACAGGCTGGACTTTATGTCTCTACACCCAGTAGTAGAACTGAACTGGTATATTTAGAAATGAACAGTGATGAGGCACAGATCCAACTCAAGGATGCCCTGGCTCATAGTATCCCTCTCAGAGCAGTGATCCTAACACAGGACAAATCTTAAGTACCTGAGTTACCACAATATGGTCATGATTTGATTGGAAAATGGGATACCAAAGGTATGACAGTGAAACCAGTTGGTTTCCACACTGTTCCTTCAGATGACTGCAAACAAGCTTTGGAAATATGGGTAGCAAATGAATTTTTGCCATTTAATCCAGAAAGGATTTCACCTCAGACCTTTTAACTTTCCCAGTCCCATAAGCTAAATTTACTGACATGCTGCAGAGAGTAGGACTAAAGCAGCAGGTATAAGATCACTGCTTTAATTTATTTAGTGAGTCCAGGTGTAATAGAGATTTTCTATTACAGCCAAGCCTTTGTGACAGAGGCAAAACAATCTTACAGTAACACTAAAAATTATTATCACTTTCATTATCATAGCACATGGGAGCCTTCACTGACAACTGGAACCTATCGCAGAAAAATACAAAAGACAGAGCAAGAAAGGAGTTTTCAGAATGCAGCATTTTCTATTTCAAGTGTCAGAGATAGCCCTCGAAAAACTAAATCTGCAAGGAACGTGAGAGACAAGTTTTGCCTGAGATCTGTTTCATATTCTTACTGGAATCATTCCCCAGGGGCAAGTAATTTTGAGTGCAATACAAAGTTGATAATATGCTGAGTATAATTATAATGAGGACTGATTAAGTTGGTAGCCAAAGTAGAGTAGTTTTATATCAGAGAGAGCATCATAAAAGAAAACCACATTAAAAGTTCTGGAAAAAAAAACTACACACAGGGATTGACAACTAGTTCCCCAGTGAAATAACATCAAAGCTGATATACATTGTATGCAAAACAACCCACAAACAGAAATTATTCTAATTCTTTTAAAGTTTCCATGTCACTAACTTAAAATCTGAATACATTAGATGCTGCAAAAGAGAAGAAAGTATTGACAGCTGTAGCTATTCCATGCAATTAAGTTCAGTGTGCCCCCTTTTTCAGTGGCTGTTGAACAACTATGTTTGCCTTTGGAATTTTCTTCTCAGTTTCTCAGGAACATTTGGCAATAGAAAGCATTTTTGAAGAAATCTTTTCAGGAACTGATTCATCCCTGATTTTAAGGGAATTACAAGAGTTAACTGGTATAAGGGCTGATTAAGCCAGTCCACTCTTTGAAAGTATTTCCTTCTTTTGTCTTCTGTTTTTATTTCACATTTACCTGCAGCCCTTCTCTGGGTCTGAGATCTTAATGTGTTTTGAATCTCTAACAGTAAATCCAGCTGGACAAAATCACACAAAATCTGAATGTTTCACAGGCCTGAGTCCTGCTTATTTGACAGGCAGAACTCATGGATACAAATTTTTATTAATTATTTCTACATCATGCTCACTTAAACTACCAAAGAAAGAAAAGATTACCTGTACCCAATGTTGCAAAGTGGAATAATCACACAGGCTCTTGAGCCTAATTCTGTGATGGGCTGAAATAGTGGACCCAAAGCAGCAGTGAACTTTTTAAGTGCCTCTCTTTGTATGGAGTGATTACAGTAAGTGCAATTATGGATGCTAAACTTAATAGAATGACTCAAATGCTGAATTTAAAGCATTTGCTTGAAAAACCATCATCATCAGACCAGCATGCTCCACATCCAAAATAATTCTAGTCTAAAGTTTTAAATACATGGGGGTTTTCTTTCCATTTTAACTGTATGGCAGATATGGTACACAGCTGTGAAAATACAGCACTTTATAGGAACCCAGGACCTTCTGGTTCAGCAAAGTCATGTCCCAGTTACAGCAGGCAACTACGTCATAAAAAACAATTTAAAAGTAGTTCACATTGCATCTTAACCCTACCAAAGCATTTTAGCCCTACTGCTTCATCACTGCACTAGAACAGTTGCTCTTCTAATTTCCAGCCCCACTGTATTTGTTGTTTATCCTGTCCACTCTGTCCAGCTGTTCTTTCCCTGATCTAATATTATTCTCAGTTATGAAGACCTTGGATAATGTTTACATTTTTTCAGAAACATGCAAGAACATATCTTCATGGTTTATCCAAAATGCAGAGGCTTTAATGAACAGGATACAGACCCATGAAAAAAAATCCCTGGGGCAGAAGAGATGTTAAGTATCACTGAACTAGGCATAACAGAGCTGATGTATAAATACAGTATAAAAAAGGGTAATGCTGTCTTGTGCAGCAAAATGATACCGACACAATTAGTTCGATGCTGTTTTTAGAGTTTACTGAATATGACCCCTGCATTTTTCATCTTCAAAGGTTACTCCTAATTAGCATCCAGTGATAACATGTTAGAGATGCTTCTTTAAAAGATATCACAGCTCTAGCAATGAGTACTGACATGGTATCTATCAAAGTCTCATGGTGCCTGCAATTCTGACAAAAGGCACTCCAAAGGACTGGCACGTATCACCTTATTTGCATTTTTGCATTTCATTATGCTCATAATTGCATACCACCACAGCAATTCTTCCCCACTATCTCAGAAAACATTATCAGCAACGTCTGAAATAAATGCTTAAATGTCAACAATTGACGAGCAAGAAAAGCTGACCTTTGCAGGATCTCATTCTTCTGAGAATTGCCCTGGGATGACTCACTCCTCAACTTTCTGTTTGCGTTTGATAACACCAAAAGAACAGAGTTTCTGTAAAGAGTGGTTCTGTATATTGGAAATAGAGGAGAAGTCAAAGAGCTGTAAAAATACCATCCATTTACACCAGCAGTCAGCTGGGATAGACTGAATGGTTACAAAAACAGCTCTTAAAGTCACCAAAACATTAAAGTGGACATTAACATTAAGCTACAGTGGAATTTCTACACAATTGCTATGCTCATATCAGAATTAAAGAGAATTTATCCATTAGTAATATTATGCCAGTGGACAAAACAATCTTTCTTCCACAAGAACTGTTTAACAATTATAAATTGGTCATCTAAACCCAAGGAAAATCATTCCCAGTCATCCACATATACTGCAATACTGAATGTCCTTCACTAGCCTGAGTTAAAATTTTACTGTCATATGTGTTTCCACCATCATTTTGTGGCTCCATTTACCTTGATTTGCATAGCAATTTTGGTGCACGTTTTTAAAAAAAAAAAAAGAAAAAAAAAAAAAAGAAAAACCCCACTAATCAATTTTAGCCTAAAATAAATTACACCACCACAGATATTGCTGCCACTGTCCAAAAATGCTAATCAATTTTGAAAATCTACATCATGGCTTGCATCCCAGATTTTTTCCATCCAATCCACATCAAAATGAAATGATAGAAAATTATGTTCACATGTTCGACTGCTTGTTTGCTTGTTTTAGTTGAGGCATTGGTTATGCTTCAATGGCAAACTAATCGTCTGTTTGGAATCTCATCCAGTTTGTGTTGCTTTTTTTTTTAATGGCAGTATGGAGTTGCTGCAGAAGATTTCAACATGGCCCACAGTGAAAGATTTAGGGTCTCTAGCAAGAAGAAATTTTTAACATCACTTTTAGAGGTATTAACAAAAAGAAAATTGAATTGCTTTGACCAATATTGCATGCTTCTGTTGAAGGACTTCATTTCCCTGTATTTTGTTCAGACTTCCCTGAAGTTTGTTCTAATGAGGCAAAGAATACAACAAACCAATCTGAAAAGCAAAAAAGCCTCTGGGGAGTGTCACTTTTTCCAAGGCCTATAAAAGATCAGCACCCACAAATCTAGAAGGCAAAAAATCTACCTCTTGTCCTCTGCAGTTAAAAGCACCTTGCAGAGATTCCTTGTCACAGTCAATGAGCTGGCCAATCTCAGTGTTCATAGCTAGGTATATGATGGCCCAGGATATCATCCAAGGGGATTGAAAGGATCAGTTCTGCAGCTAAATTCCTATCTGATATTTTCCTGTATGTGCTTTTGCATGTGTTCCATGAAAAGTGCCTCCACCTTTAGAAACAACTGACAGAAACCACACTGGAGAAAATCCAAGGTAGTTAACAAAAACACCCTTTATGATTTCATATATAAGTTCTATTTTTCACATTCTACAGCACATGAAAGAGAATTATTCTTCCAGAACAAACCACTGTGTTGCATTAACTCCTGAAGAGCTTCCTAACTCATTGGTTCACCTTGCTTGAACCACACATCTTTGCAATTGTTGCAATAAATTACGCAGTGTCCACATCTCTTTAAAGGCAGCTCATGTGAAATAAGGATGCACTGTATGTTGCATCACCCTTTCCTTGTTTAAATAGAAAAAAAATAAATGGGAAAATAATAGCAGTAGACTTGGATCTACCAACTATATCCATCATCTTTATGCACCTTGACAAATTTTAGTAATTCTGACCAGCATTTTCTGAAAAAAAAAATCCCAATGTATTAGTTTTCCCAGTCTGGACATTTAAAACACCACTTCTAAAAAGCACTTCAACATGATTTCCATTTAAAAATCTCCTAGACCTCATTAAGATCATAGTCGTTGTTTCTGGCTATTCAGACAACTCAAATAAAGCTGAGACTCCTCATTATAAAATATTCTGCCAAATGATTTAAAACCAGGCATGAAAAACTATCTATAAAAACAACTTCCCACATGGATATGATTAACAACCAAGATGGAAGTGTTTCTTGTTGACAATAACAACTTCTAGTAATGATAAAGATGGACCATTATAAATGGAACAAAAACCCCTTGGAGCGTTCCCCACATAAAAAAAATATATATATAAATCAATCCTTTATATGAAAAATAGCACTGGAATAATTTTAACCAATTCTTAGGTTTATGTCCTTTTTGTCCAAATTTGGAAAATGAATCTCTTTTTTATTATGGTGTGTTTACTATAAAAACATTTGTCACTGTTCTTCATTGAGAGATAAAATGCTGGAAATACACAGTGCACTTCTTGGACAATTTAACATGCTCAGGTCAGGCACTCTGAGACTTCACAGTAGCACAACAAGAGCAGATATTTGAGATCCTCGAAATCCAGATTATGGCTTTCAGAAGACATGGTGTATTGTTCACCCAGGTTGAAAGCAGATGTATGTTTATATACTTTAATCTTGGCTCAGATGTGAGCTACCATGTTAACAATTTTGTTGCCCAGGCTGCCCTGGCTTGGGATTTAAATAAAAACAAATTACAGGTCTTAACAGTGATAGATGGACTTCTCTTACATTTGTGTAGAGTATTTTTGCCTTAAGATTAAAGGCTTACGCATTTATCTGCATAAACTAACCCCTGGAGTAGGGTACTGCTGACATTTTCCAAGAAAAATGAATATCCTAACTTATTCCAAAGAGAAGACTTGGTATTTGTATGGCCAGAGTGACCTTTGCAAGTGCCCTTTCAGATTAGGTGCACTACATGGAAAATTGTGCTCTTACAGTACTCCATAAATCATACCTACCAATTTTCTTTAAAGGGGTATGTAAATATCAGTGTACCAGGTGGGTAAACAACACTAACCTCGTACAAATGGCTTGAAAATTGAAGAAAAGCACCTTATTTTGCTGCTGAAATTGCTTTTGAAGCCCAGCATCGTGGCTTGGGTTGTAGAATGCATGAAATGATTTGTGCACTGGGAATAGAAAATGGGTTGATGATAACCACACTCGACACAGTTCCTATGTTTCTGAGTTCTTTCAATGATCAAAGATATCATTGCTGTATATTACTTTTCTTTGCTGATCCCAAATGCATGTGAATTTCAAGTGACACACACATTATCTGCATGTTTCCAAAATGGACAGACAGCTTTTTAGTTTGTATTTCTCATTTGAGCTAGTTAATGCTTCTGGTCCAGATCCAGTCTGAGTCTCCTTGCAATAGTTAAACAGCATTTCCATTTAATAAAACCAAGGCAGAGAAGTTCATGTGCAAAAGAAGAAAAAATAATGTGAGCTTACAGTCTTTGAAACTGTCAGAAGAGTTATTTGAGTAAGTCCTGACTATGGAAGTGGGAAGATGTGTTAATTGTTGCTAAGCTGTAACAGATAATAGATGAGCTTCTGAATCAAGAAAAAAGCTCTGGTTTTGGACACACAATTAGGGAATTAGGGTAACAAATACACCACAAACATTAAATCACCTGGGTGAAACCAAGAACCAACTTCAGATGTGACTCCAATTTCAGTTTAACTCTTAACATTTATGACTTTTATTAATTCTGAAAGTATCATTTCTACAAATGTGGCTTGCGCTGCTTCTCCCATAACATTCCTGGGATTTAGCATCAATATCTACAGAAAAATTTCGTAGCTCACTTTGGAATGGACATTGTCAAAGCAAAATCTGCAGTGTTCTCTGAAAGATCTATAATCCCAGCCTTACCTTTCAGTGCCTGAAGAAACCAACTATTTGATTTATTGAAGCATTGCTTTGTTGACTATGAACCAGTCTATATAAAATTAAAGATGTGATTTTTATTCAAAAAAATTCTATGTCCTATGATCTAAGAATCAAAAACTCGTAGAATTGTTCAGGTTTAAAGAAACCTTAAAAATCACTTAATTCCACCCCCCTGCCATGGGCAGGGACACCTTCCACTAGACCAGGTTATTTCCCTGTTTTCCTCTTTCAAAGTGGTGAGGAATGTAGTAGGGTAAATCTGCTATCAGTCATCCTAAATATTTTCTAATAATGTTTTAGCCCTAATTCACCTGTGTCAAAATTATTTTGGATCCTTCTTTATCATAGCAAACAGGAATAGCAGGAATGTACAGATTTCCATTTCCAGAAATTTTCATTCATTTCAGCTTTATTTTTACTACAGAGATGGAGAGACTTCTAAGAGCCCTGGGTTCATTCAGCTTCAGTTGCATTTGCAGATGCTCAAAGCCTCTAAATGTGACACCCTGGGTTCCAAAACCCAGGCCAGCTCCTGGGTAGTTCTCATGTATGGACCTTAAGAGTGGGATCACAACCATATTATAAGGAGTAGAAGATGGGAGCAGGAACAGGATTTTTGTTTCCTCCTCTCACCCACTAAATGATGTTGAAATAAGCAGATGAAAATCACAATTGGCCATTTGAAAAGATGAAGTGTGAGTAAGGAATAAAAACCATAATCCATTTTTAGCATATGCTTAAGAAGATGCCTTAGAGTTATATGGTTTATCAATATTCCCAGTTTCCTTCTTTAAAATCCTTAAATCAGCTCAGCTCAGAGTGCCTTTGGGGCATGAGACAGAAGACAGAATTGCTCACAGGGAAGTATCTGAAGCCGTTCTGAAAACAGATTTATTTTGCACGAGGGGAAATAAACCAAACAGAGGGATATCATCTACCTCCCAAAGAAAAACAGTGGAGGGAAAAGAGAGCTGCAAATTCTGCAAAGCCAAGCTTGAAGCATTTCTGGTAAATTTGTTCTCACTGGAAGGGAAAAGAGATCATGGAAGGGATCGTGGTAATGTGTGAGGACATTCCCAGCCTACAGACCTCTCAATAGCGTTTCAAGTCACAAAAAGCCTCACAAACACCCCAGGGACACGAAGTGCCTCGTTGGGAATGTGTCACAAGTTTATCAGCTGTCCTCATCTCCTTGCAGCCCCTGACTTGGTGTGCTCAGCAGCACTCTGAGCTTCCCAGAGCTCACAGACAGTTTGGAGAAACAGTGAGACTGAAACTGCTCTACAGCCAATATCTGCAAGGCATTATGTTTGCTGCTGCAATTCTCCTGGTTCTTTTCCTCTACTGCCCTTGGTACTTTGCATTAGACAGGTTTAGAAATGCTCTGAGAAGAACCTGTACTGTCACTAATGCACAGCATGGGAAAACTCTGGGAAGAGCTCCATTGTGTCAGGGTTAACAAGAGTTGCCACAAGTCATCCACTCCATCTAGAACATAAGGATGTAGAGTTTCTTTCCTTTACAATTAAATCAGAACAGAGAAGCATATTTCACTGAGGGGTAGCACAGCCCTTATGATAAGAGTATCTGATACACCTAAAGAAATTATTTAATCTTCAGAACATTTTATTAATGGAAATCTCAGTTCTCACCTATGTGTTGCACTGATACTGATTTAAAAAAAGACCAGGAAAAATTAAATTCAGTACCAAGACTCACGTTAGTATGTGGAAACTTGCACCATTTCATCTCACTCCAAAAAGACTCCCTGTAACAGAGAAGGGAATTACCCTTAACTTTAAAAGTCATGAAGAAACACCTGTGAGAAACTCCACACTGTAGGAAAAAGAGATTTTCCTACAACTGAGAGGTTTTTAAAAGCTCCCCCCTTTTACAAACACATTACAGGAGCAAATTTCAAAGGAACTTGTAGATTATACTGAGACATGTCCAGCTATTGGTAGATTCAGATTTACTCACAAGTTGTTGAGAGTTCAATGTGATTACTCTGAGGTATAAAAAGTAAGCAGGACACACACATTAATAGGCTCGAGACTGAAAACAACTCAGGGTTCAGAGACAGGCAGAATATGAATATTTTCAAGGTGACTTCTTCACTTTAGAAGTATTTTTTGAAGGCAGCCCTATGTTGCACACAGCACAACGCTGCTGAGAGTATGCAAAATGCGGTATTTTCTCCAGAGGGGACTGGAAATAAATATAATGTTATTGTTAGTCATTCATTTAAAACATCTTTGAGCTTAAGAGGAGCAGCATCATGCCAAGCTTTACAATTATACCTTATCTCCAATCTCTCCAGACCCCAACATTGAAGGTCTCTCTCATTATCCTATTAGGTTGTCACTGTTGGGAGGGAGAAAAGTGCTGCAAATATTGTTAAGCCAAGCTTGGAGCATTCAAGGCCTAATCCAGACAAGTCACTGATTCCACCATACCATAACAACACAACTGAAGCCCCAGTCTTGCTTTCTCAAAATAAAAAATAATAATCACTGGCAAAAATATCATCTTAAGAGGTCTATTCTGCAAAAGCCTTGATGGGATACAAATAATTTTCTGTTTACTGAAACCTCAAAACACCATATGACCTTGCATCTACTTGCACAACACCTAGAAAAAATAAAAAACATTCTATTTGACAGGCACTGCTAATAATGAAAATGTTTTTAAATGTAAGCTCTAGCTGTGTACCAATCACTGCCTAATCAGGGTTATGCTTTTCAAATTATATTGTGTCTTCTTTCACCTCCTGCCTATTATGTGAAATCAAAAGAGAAGTGTTTAGGCAAATCCTTGATCTGTTCACATATATTTTTAATATTAATATGTCAGAGCAGTGGCAATAATGATATTAGGCAAATGACGGAATTCTCCCCCCAGCTGGACATGTTAATTGAGAAGCCAAATTTTGGAGGCAAAGTTCACGTCTGTGCAGATGGCAGGACAATGGGGGATGGCAGCCCTAGGTCAGTGTCAATCCCAAACCCCACTCTAATGGCTCCCTTCTCTGCTTTCCCAACGTCAGCTGCTCCCTGGGCGGGGGGAGAACTTGGGCAAGGCTGGCTCTGTGCTTTTTTTCTGCCCTTGACTCTGCTGCACGAATTTCACCCAGGGAAGATGCCCCTATGTGGGATAATAATAACAAAAAAAAAAAAAAAAAAAAAAGAGAAATTTACTCTTTGAGGCACAAACAAGGGAGACAATTCCAGTATTTCCTTCAGAGCTGATGCAGCTGCATTAAACCCAACACCAGAGCCTTGCTCTGGCAGGGCTCCCTCCCAAGTTTGCTGACATCAAGGGCAACACATCCCCCAGAAAAATCCAGTCATCTCATATCTCCTTAGTTTAATAATATTATTTTGGGGTGCTGTTACTGTCTTTACTTGCATTGATATTGAGGCCACTTAATGTTTTGGGCAGGCTGGACAGATTTTAAGGTGCTTTATTCGGCTTCAAGCATATAAAGGTATTTGGACCTTGTCAAAAGACCCTGAATATTGATCATATTTATAAAAGTATTATCTCCTTTAATGTGATCCATGAATCAAAAGTTGAATGTATATACTCATATGTTTAGAGAGAAATAGAGCTAAACAGCATCACAAAAAGACTTCAATAGTTTCAGTTTCCTAATATAATTATTTATTATCTCTAATTAAAATGCAGAGCTTGGCTTTCTGCGTGAGAGTAGATGAAAAGCCTTTTTAATGAAAAGAGCAACTATGAGCTCTAAATTTCTTTATGGAAGAGATAACTTATATAATCACTGGTAACCTTTTTCAAGAATATTATCTCACTGTTTATAAAACAATACCTTTTTACTTTAGAAATTCCCATTTACATATGAAAAAGAGCTTTATTTATTGATGCCTTTGACTGATGTGCATTCCTTTTTCAGGAATACCCTCTTTTTTCCATCTTACATATGCCAGAGAACCTTCTTTCCTTTTGGCATTACCTGCAGTGATATTTTAAAACAATTCTCTGCTTGAATTATCAATAAGCACAAAATCAGTTCACTCTTCAAACAAAATCATGTCATATATCCTTGGTTTATAATGTTCTATTTCAAATGTTTTCTATTCTTATGGGTAAAAGAATGCAACCTTTAACCACCAGCAGCAGGTACAAGCAAAGGCAAAATCAGTTTTATTTTAATTTCTTATTGTAAGTAAATCTTTAACACATCCCACAACACACACACACAGATGTATTTTCTGCTTTTATAAATAAATCAGCTATTTTATGCATCATAATGATATAAGGAACAAAGAACCGAATGTACATATCAGTAAAACGTGCCCACACTTACATTAAAAATGAGTAATAAATTCCAATATTAACATTACTTCTTTAATTTTCATATTGATGAATTCTCTCTTTAATTTCTGAATAAAGAGGAGATTCTATAATTGATAAGAGAGATATTAAAACGATTCTATTATAAAATATCCGAAAAAATTTACGGACTACTATTTTTCTTGTATTTGTGTAACTTCCAACACACCTACAACCCCAATCTGACCCATCTGAAGAACTAACACCATCTCCTGATAAATGTACAGCAAATACCAAGAAGTGAACTAGTTTTATAGTAATAAAATACAAATATAGAGGATATCAGAGTGCAGACTGATGTGTGGCCAAATATCTTATGGATATTTCACAGCCATGTAAGGCTTTATTCCAAGTTCACTGCAGTCGAAGGAAAGACTTCCCCTGGTTCTGCTGGGCTTTCAGTCATGCCCTGGATTATGTGTATGTTTTCATGAAATGGGAATAATCATCATCCATGGCATTGCCTGGTATGACTGAGGGCAGAAAATGAGTTCAGGGATGCTGGATTTGTGTAAATCTGGACAAAATTTGACCTTGTACACTGGCAAGTCTGAAAAGAAGTAGGTAATGCATTTAATTGAACATCTCTGTTGTGCTGTAATCATCTGGTCTTGTGTTTCAGTAATTAATGACTGTGTAAAGCAAAAGAGTTCAAATAAACAATTTTAAAATCCATTTACTCTTTACAGTGCTTGCCTTGTAACTTTTACTTAATATTGATTCTCTTTTAACTTACCTCCTCTCTCAAACCAATACCCAGTCATAAGTAATTCCATTTCTTTGCTCCAGAAGCCACCAGTTTTGCTTAAGGACATGGTCCAGGGCAGATTTTATGCAACAGACTCCCAAATATCTGACTAATATTTTTCTAGGCCTACTGTAAAGCATCTCTGAATATTAATACTTATATATAAACAAATTACACATGTTTTCAAGTATACATGTATATGTACTCCATGCCATCTATCCAATTGTTTCAGGCTTAATTCTACAACTAATCTAGTCAAGGAATGAAAAGTAAAAATCCATGTAAATCAGTTTAAACATGGACAGTCAATCTGAATAACCCTGTACACAGGAAAAGATGTACATTGATCAAACAAACAATTAATGCTGGTTTATAGGCAGGAGATGGGTGTAATCTAAGTTGCCTTTAATTTAATTTGCAATACTGTTAGCTAGATTTTATCCTATTTATTATTGTATAATAATTCAGATTCCACCACTTTCTGGGAGTGAAGTCTTTAAACAATATTCACAGTCTATTTAGGGAGAATCCATGCACTGGAGCTACACAGGTTTGAGTTAATCTCAGATGATGCAGGTTTGTAAAATCACACCACAAGAGCCAAAAGGCAATCCAAGGAAATGTGGGGAAATTCAGACCATTCTTTCAATTTTTAAATCAGATAACATTACACAGGCTTAACATTTGACAGCACCAGATATTTTTCAAGGTTTTTTTTTCTATTCCAGTTACTCTTAGCAACAGTGTTGAACACTAATGCAGCTTCTGCATTATTACCAATGGGAAATCCCTGGCATCAAAGGATTAATCTTAGTCTTTGTCTTGTTTTAGTAATAGGAAATAAATTTTACCTAGTCCTTGTCCTAGTCAAGTCAAATAAAGAAACTGTATCTGCTGACAAGCTGTTATTATCACAGACAAATAGATTAGCATTGATTTACTGTAGGTGAGAGCTGCTGAAGGGTCCATTCTGGATGTGCTCTGTAGCAGCATGATTATTTACTGTAAACCTACCCCCTGATTTTCTCCTTAGGCCAGTATTGTTATTATTAAAGCTAATTCACAGGGAATTATGGCAGCTCTCCTGGTCTACAGTCTTTGGTCAGAGACCTAAGCAGGTGTTTGCTTAATAATTTGGTCAAAGATCAGTGAGTGAAAGGTTAGGCCATAGAGGGGAAGAATGGAGAGGTCAGAGCACTTGCAGGAGGGGTCTGAGACTTGATCTTCCTGAGCCTGGGATGGTCGAACCTCAAGGTCACCCATTAGTGATCCTGCTTTAAAGGACTGTGAGATGTGGACCATAAATTCACCACGCCAGCACCTTTAACCCTATTAATACTTTGACTACTGGAAATAAAAGCAAGGATCCAGAAGGAACCAGTCCATGGAGAATTATTCACAAAATGTCTACCAGATTAAATTTATCTAATAAAGCTACAACTCTTAATGCAGCTCTCGAAGGGAAAAACTTTCCTTCACTTTACCCTTTTGTAGAGGTTCATTAATTTCTGTATCGAGGTGGGAGATAAATAGAGACCCTGCACATGCAACATGCACGTACATGATTCTAAACAAACATCCATTTTACAGGAATTTCTCTGAAAACTGAAGTAAAATTAACGAAAGTAGAAACAAAGCTGAACCATCTCCTGCTGCCAAAAACCTGTCCATGTATGCACAGTCAAAATTTTCTCATGAACATCCAGAACTAGAGGCTGACAAACCGAGTAGTCACCCCCCCTCTCAGAAGCAGAAATGTTGTCTCCTTTTTTTAGTCAATAACTATGTTTTGACAGTCAAGTATGTTTTCGTGTAGAAGTCTGGGATCACCAAACTGTAACTGCCAACTGGGAGAAACGATACTGTCTATTTAGGAGTTTCACCTCAGAAAGTACTTCTTTCCTTTCACTTTCCAACTTCACTCAAAGCTGGAGGAGTTTGTACTTGAATTAATCTTGAGCTAAAGGGTTTCAAATATTTTCAGCATCTCAGAAAAAAATAATTCAGCCTATTTCAGAGTTTCAAACAATTTTGTATCTAAAATATGTGAAGCTGCTTAGTATCACCATACACCACAATTCATTCTGGGACATCTCAAGACCCTGGGAGAGTCATCTTTTGCTGTGTCTGTGATCTTCTGTACTGCATGTGACCAGAATGAATTTATATTATTAATCAAAATTGTCTTATAGATGTGCACAGTGTTTTTCAGAACAAATAAAGGTTCTAGTTTATCCAGAAG
>VZTR01022658.1:0-21202 GCA_013400775.1 Chaetops frenatus | reverse complement strand
GGAGGGACCTCTCAGCCATTGGAGAGAAATAAGGGAGTTTGGCCTGCAAAAGAAACACCACAGGCCAGGTTAGGAAAATGTTCACTCACTGCTGTTAGGATTAGGATGTGTGTGGGACAATGAGACACTGAAGTCCATTCCAGAGAGCTCTCAAAGACCCCTGGCAAGGGGCTCCTCCCACTTCAGGAGGAGGGTACAGGAACTTGCAGGCACTGAAGCACCAGAAAAGGGAGCAGAGGGGTAGAAGGGTGAGACATAAAGGAACCATCCACTTGAGATAAATGAAGACATCACAGCGGAGTAAAAAGAGATAACAACAGACAGTTAGGTGCAGAGTGCTAATTGGGAGTCTGAACTGAATCAGTGGCCCCAGCCCAGCAGTAATGAAATATTCATAGAGGGCCACACAACAGTCTGGCAGTAAAGGACAGGTTGCTTTGCCTTGCAGCAAAGAGAATTTTAGTTTATCACTGTCCCCTTGTGCTCCCTACCATCACAACTCTGAGGCTGTTGGAAGAAAAGGCATCCAATTGCTGTAAAGTGTGTTTTCTCCATGAAAATGCCATGCTGGGCACCTTGGCTATCCAGGAATTAAATTATATCACCCATAGAAGCCAACCATATAGGAAATTGAGATATTCTGAACCTCCACAGACAACTTTATTTAACTACCAGTCATCTTTTCTTCGAATTTCAGCAAATTTTAATTTCCATGTCTTCCCATTTCTGAAATCCCTGCAAATGTCTGAACAGAAAGATTTCTTTCATATGTGGGCAGGAGGGAGCACAGCTTTTCAATAGAAAAGTAACTCTGCTATTGATAAAAAATGCATGGGCATTTCAAACTGAGAAACTAACCCTGACAGAGACTGTCATCTCTTATACAGCATAAAGTGCCCACAATTCCCACAAAGATCAACAGGTTCTGGGCTCCATCCAGATTCCCTCAGATCTGAGCCCTTCATCCAGAATATTTGGCTTCAATTCATATCACTTGAACTCACATTGTTCAGATGAGCTTAAATCTTTGCACAAACTGTTTGCTCAATTGCACTGCATACCGTGCATGCTGCTGGGTGCACCTGTTTGTTTTGATAGCAAGCACAATAGGATATTTTGTGGGTTGAAATCATCCATTGTAACAAAACAGTCTTTTTTTAATTAAAAACAATTCTGGAAATGAAGACACAATAAGAATATGTAGGGGGAAAATCCTTTTATAACGATTGAAAAGTAAAATGTGTCAAAATATTTTTTGAACCTCGCAAGTATTTTGGTGACACAAAGTCAGTTTTCAGAGAGAAGTTGTGTTTTAATGGGCATAAGCTTCTGTCTTTTAAATGATCTCTAAAAGATACTCTAAGTAAATCAGTATTCTGTTTGAAAAATAGAGATAAAATAATTATTAAAGGGAACTGCATATTTACTGTGGTGTGTGTTCTGCTTGCTAATTAGGAAGGAAATGCACTTAAAAAAAATCTGATCAGGAAATAATATTTCCAATCTACTTAATCAGTATGGATTGGAATCCATTCACAGAAAGCCGTATCTCAAAATACTTCTGTATATTGAGTTTTCATTAATTAACATAATATACATAAAGTCTAAGTTGTAAGACAGACTGATGATGTTCATCTTTAGTATGAAATCTTTGAGTGCTGTTTTTATAACTGCCTGCAAGTAAATAGTACCTTTAGCCCCCGACCTTGCTGAGAACTCTACAGGAGGTCAGGTCAAAATTCTAAGCACTGTGAGCTAATTATAACCATGAATAATTATTTTTGAGGAATAGTTTAATACAGTTTGCATTGCTGTAACACTGCACATTCAAATGTGAAATAACAGTGAAAACAGAGAAAATTACTCATGCAGAATGTTGTTGCAAGAGATTATCTCCTGTTCAGTGACAGTAGAACAGTCATATGGACACTGGTGCATATCACAGGCTCTTAAAATGGAAAACACCTTTGCAGGCATTGTCCAAGAAAGCATTGCAAGTTCCCCTCCAGATTTCAGCCCACGCAAGCACAGTGAGCTCAGAAATCTTAAAAATGACAAAGAAAAACATTCTCTTCCTGCTCACCACAGAGATAAAATTAATGCAAGCTCAGAAAGGGACAGCTGAGCATCTTGTACAGCTCAGGAAGGAAATCTCCACCCCAGCCACGTGCCAGTCATTAGGTGGATTCCTGGCTCTGTAGGACAGAACTCTTGGCTTCACGTGACCTCTCACAGCCTCAGGGAAGGTGGATTAGCCATAAACCAGGATGGATGTTGTCCTATGGATTTGTGGCTTTCTTTGGAGGAGAGGAGATTGGTGTTTTCTTGCAGAAATCCGTGTCCTGCCCAGCACAAAGGCAGTGCCCTTTTGCCTTCATTGCATGCAGAGAGAGGGGATGTGAACATGGTAAAATTCACTCCTGGGCAAGAGGCCAGAACATGGCCTGTGCACTATTAAGCCTTCGAAATAGGGTTTAAGTGGGACTTAAGTGGTGCATGAGCCTTTTGTTGGCTTTCTGCCCAGAAGTGAACTTTACCCACAGAGAATATTACGTGTTGTCCAAGCATTGTGTGCCATATATGGGTGCAGTGTAATTCCCCTTTGTCACCCTGACAAAACACCCAGCACTGCTTAAACCCAGTTGTTCTAAATACTGCTGCTGTACACAACACAACCCAAGTACTGCTAGCACAGGAAGAATGTCTTTCTAGTGAAGGAAATTGAATTTTCTCAGGACTGCCATGCCAACATGGTAAACAGGATGAGCCCTTGTTATAGAATGATGTGGTTTCTGGCATTTACTTCTACAAAACAGAGTAATATGCAGGTCTTTATTCTGAATTTACAAGAAGAGTCTCATCTTTTGTGCTTATGTAGAATCCTTCATATTAAAATGTAGCTTGAATTATTCCCACATTCTTCAGTGTGCTTAATTTTACACACGAGTAACTTTCAGATTCAATAGAACTTCACAGGCAGTAGAAATAAATTAAAACATAGCATATGCCTTTAAAGGAGCCTGAAGTTGGTTGGACTTGCATTCCTTAAGTGAANACTGAGAAGGTTAGAAATGACAAGAAACAAAGCTTTAATGACTTGCAAAATTATGCATAATACAAGAGGAAAACACACATCCTGAACATTTCCCAGCCTTATACAGTTTTAGCTAAAAAAAGGATGATGAGGAGGGAAGCAGAATTGGGAACAGAAACATGAGATGTCCTGGAAGGAATAATAAATCATTATTTGCTATTGTAAATTCTACTGGCAGCTCTTAAGTGACCACAAGTATTCTCTCTCGTATCTAGAGAAGGGGTCCAGACCTGCTGACAGATTTGTGTATACCAAACTGATTCACACTTTATATTATAAAGATGATTATTAGGGGCTTTGAATTTGAGTTCCTGCAATTGCTTTTATTTGGAAGTAAGCAGCTGTATTTTTTTTTTTCTGATGATACTTTCTTTAAGTGGCACGTGGAACCTGATGATTATCATTCATTTTGATTTAGTTAGCAGATGGCTTCCAGCAGCAATTCCTTAAAAGTTTCCTCATTTATAAAATATGAAGTGGCTGGCCTAAGTTAAACCAATTAGTAACTTTCCTTTATCATTTTTGCAGGTGCTTTTTTCATTAGGAGATATCAATCAACAGCAGGGCAGTAAACATGCTAGTTCTGGTATTTGTGGAATGCTCAGATCATCAATTGAAGTACAAGCAGTTCAAATCTGAAATATTAGCAGTTCAAAAATCCATTAAGATCAGTATCAGACAAGTTGTTATAATACCCATATTGAAATGTGTTGCACAGAATCAGCCTGTGACACCTTGGAACTGAAAGAAAATATTTCCTGTTACTACAGCATTCATACAAAAACTCTAGATTGCATTCAGAGGCCAAGATAAAATGTTCTTCACCTGGAAAATGTTTTCTTTCAGTAATACTATCTTCATTAAAAGAGTTCAGCTAAGTTTCTTCAGCTATTCTGTATTTTCAGATACAGAAGGTAGAGAGAGAAAATGTTTCAGGATGAAAGTATTTTTATGCAACACAAATGAAAAGTGACTCATCTATTTCTTAAAAACAAACATTTGGCCATATTTCTACAAACAGAATCTTTCAAGAAGATACCAGTTTTAGTTAAAAAAAAAAAAACCAAAGCCAAATTATTTGAAATAATGGACATGATTCAGACTTTTACCCACTCTAAATTAGTAACCTAAGTGTTTCTGCAAAACTGGATCAGGTACCTTTACAGTCTGAAAACCCAACCGTCTTTTCAATTACAATGCAGTAGAATGTAGTTGCTAGATTTTATATCAAGTAGAAAACAGAATAATATTCCTATTTTTCTGAATTGATGATTATTAGAGAACAACAACATCTTGATTCTGTAAAGCTACAATACCAGGCAATGCTTCCTGGCAGGATCAGGCCAACCATTCACCAGAAATGTTGATGTAATAAATTTGTGTTTTGGAAAAGGCAGGTTAAAATGATAAATGTCAAATACTAGTAGTTCTTTTAAAAAGGCATCTCCCCTGGCACTTCACCCTCATCCCTTGCTCTCCCCTCCACAGATGGCAACGAGGTGCACAGTGGAAGAAATTAAGATGATTTTGTGTTGACAGGAGCAAGGACACTCCAGTTTTCATCCCCGCAGACAACAGAAATGACATCACGTCTCCCCAAACTGACACATTAATAAATTTAGTACCACCTGAACTTTTCTGGAAAAGAGAACCTTTTACACCAGCAAGTTATCTGGTGTCAGCAATAATAGGATTCTGTATCCTACCCTGCTCCATCTATGATGGCAGAATTACCTTTTGGGCCCTAACAAGTTGACAGGGGTTCATTTTGCTTCCTCTTTTAATGACATCTTCTTTGCAGGTGAACTGCAGATGTAATGACTTCCTCTTTTGCTTCTGAATACTCCTGAAATGTCATCATGACCCAAGACATCTCAATCTGGCTTAATGCAAACGGGAAGCAAAGGGTTTTTAAAGGTGAAACTGATCTTGCTAATGAAGAAGTATCACTCTTCATCTGGACAGGGAGCACAAAGCTTGTTAGATCGAGCTAGGTGAATGTCACAGGTTAGAGTTCAAGCATAACACAGAATTGTGACTAAAGATGTTATCTCCATTTGTGTAGACATACAAAATCAAAACAAAGTAATATAAGTCTAAATCTAAGTATTTTGAAATGACACGGTGAGATGTGAAATAATCCTTTGCTGGAGAGATCAGCCTTTTGAGGACCTTANTTTAAAGAGAAGGAATAAACAGTAAAGGCAGATATTGGATGCTAGTGTAGCCCATTCATTTCTCCAAGCTGGCAAATTAATGCAAAACCATTGGATTTGTATATTTAGCTTCAGCATTTCAGATGGTAAAAATACATTAATTTCCAGCTAAGTTGTATGTGCATGTGTATTTTTTCAATGCACAAGAGAGCATTAGGAGGTTCAGGTAATGCCTGGGCTATTTTTCCATACAAGGGGAAAGCAGCTCGTCCTCGGGACATACAGAAAGTTCCCTAAAGACATTGGAAGCTTCTGGAGAAAAAAATCCCCCGAGCCAAACCACAGGTGAGAACCAAACCCAGAGATCACCTTTGCTGACTTTGCCTCCCCACACTGCCTGCTCATCCCAACTTTCGTGGGAGATCACAGGCCTCCCATTGGGAATTCTGAGTGGCTGCAGAAAGCATCGACTTCCAAAGCCTTTGCTGACTGTAGAGAAATGGTAGCGGTAGCAAAATTTAGCTCCCTTCTTTGCAGATATTTCCTACATGTTTAATTCATTTAAGGCTTTGTTTACAGTCCAGATCCTGGTGATACTTTTCTATTTCAAGGAGTGCACTGTTCGCAGGATTGCAGAATATTTCAGATGGACACATTGTGTGAATGGGTCCAGATTGAAGCTAAAGCAGAAATTGTTCAATGATTCACCAAGAGAAAATAAAAAACAAAAGCTTACTGGATTCAAACACTTCTCTGATTCAGGGAACATTTTAAAAACACCACATGAATATTTAAAGTGCCAAAGCTAAAATGGAGATTTGAAAATAAAGGCTAAAATTTTTGAAGGAATATTTGCACCATTCATTCAATCTTCTTGTCTACTTCGAAAAAAAAAATACTGGTTTTAATATGAAGGTATATTTGAAATTATCTAAGCTTTTTGAGGATTTTTTTCACAGAAAAAGCAGAATGTGTTTGCACTATATTTTGTTTAAGACACGGTAACTTAAAAGAAGTTATACTTATTTACTCTTGCTTTCCCAAAGATGTTTAATGGAATTTCTTACTATGAAAAATAAAACTAAACAAGAGGGGATGTAAAGAGAAGACTGATTGTTTGTAGAAACAATATCTATGACTAAAAATGGTGAGCTCAGCCCCTGACTGATATCCATGAAGATTCTGAGCCAGAAGAATGTACATAAATTAAACTATAGCATAGTAAAATTTTACCCCAAACAACGAAGTCAGTGTTTACATTAAAAATAAAAAATTCATTGTGTATCAAAGCTTAGTACTAAATGACTCAGATGAACAAAATGGAACAACTGGAGGTTATACTCCATAGCAGTGGGTCAGCTTTGCAAAAACTATTCAGCAGAGTTCTCTAAAGGTCACCACAAAAGAGTGGTGACAGAGGAGAAAGAACAGTGGGTTCAACAATCAAAACTTAATTATGGAGCCCAGAAATCTGCTGGCATGGCCATGCCATCAAGATAAGAAATGGCTTAAAATATATCAGAACCTCATCCAACTCCTTATTACGCAACTGGGAACAAAGAACAGCTTTTAGGCAGCAGCAAAAACTTCCAGGCCATACATCATGCAGTGGGTTGATGCTGGAGAACAGCCTTTATTCATTCCAGATCAATGAGTGCTATAGAATGGATGATAAACTTGCATGTCGAACTCTAAAGTTGCTATTCAAGTTGCTTCACGACAAAAACCAAGTGGCTGAATGCAAGATTTGATTATCTAATTCCCAATATAACTCAGAAAACCTTGTACTTTCCTTCTCCCATGTCCGAGGTAGAAAAATTGGCTAATGAGTTTAATCCACTTACCTCAAAAGAAAAAGTGAAGTATTTGCAAATAAGTTTAAACAAATTTTCAATTAAAAAAAAATTATGAGTCATGGCCTCTGTGTTATTTTAGGAAAAACAAGCTATTACACTTAGTTCTAACAGGTGGAATAATGACTTTTTCACCTGTCAACTGACAGCTTAAAATTCCCACACATGTAGCCCATTTCTGTTTCATCTTTTCTTTGAATTTCAGCTGCTTTGCTTTTCAATGCCTGTGCTTTGCTGGTGTCTCCTTTGTGTCTGAAACTCTCACACTGAGTTCCGCCTCTTTGGTGCTGGGCTTTCTTTTCACAGTGACATTTCAACATAAACAGTCAATATTCATTACCTCAAAGGAGACTTCCCTCCTATTGCTGACCAATTAAATACCAGCTGAGTTAGGCAGACAAAGGTAAAGAAGTTGGAACACAAGACTGGCTGGGGTATATTTCTTCTTCCCTTAACAGTGAAAAAATGGATTTAAAACAAAGAATTGACATTATTGGAAAAACCTGAAGCAGAAAAAAACAGTTTCTTCAGAAGCTATGCTCCTCCTTTTTATCTTGCATGGTTCTTTTCTAGTTTTATTTAGTCTGTAGGAAGGAACAAAAAAAATGCATACGTATCCCAGGGACAAAGGGAGATCACAGGTATTTCTCTGCAATCCCACCTTTGATGAAGCAGCAAGGATGTAACAAAAAATAACATCTAATATTTGATGTTAATAGAAAGGGCTTTTCCCTTTCCATTCCTGAAATGTGAATGAGATTCAGAAGTGTTTTCAGTGTTGCTGCATTACGTTCAGTTCAGCGAGGGCCGTTTCATTCTGCATTACGTAAGGTTCAGCTCTGAGAAGGAAAATGCCCACCTAAATAGATCATGAGCAAGGGTGAAAAGGTACACTAAACTCGTGCCTTAAGAGGACAACCTGCTGCCAGACTGCCTGGAGGCTGATCAACCTCCTCCTCTTCCACGGGGTGGGAGGGGATGGGCATCAGTATCATTCACTGCCTCCAAACACACCCAGCCCCTGGGGGAAGGAGCAGCTCCAGCCATGGCCCTGCAATCCAGGCACTCACTCAGCTTCACCTGCGAACTGCAGGAGCACTGGATCATAAAAATACCCAGCTGAGAAGGATTCAGAAAGCTCACCCGAGCTGCACACCTGCCTCAAGGCAGGAGCAGACACCTGAACTCCTCCTGACACATTTGCCTGACCTCTTAGTGAAAACCTGCAGCAACAGAGCCTTGATTCCTCCCTTGGTGATCTACGCCAGTGCTTAACGAGTTATCAAGTTCTTATCACTGTCAGAAGTAGATCCTTTTTGCTATGAAGTAAGCCTGCATAAACCCAAATTTGCACACATCTAAACGGAACGTAGAGAAAAGATCAGAGGTGTTTTGGCCGATAATATTTTTCCAACATTCTAGGCATATACAATAGGTGTTGGGGGATGAGGTTGTTTAGAGAACAATTTCCAAAAAAAAATACAGCAATTTTTTATAAGCTGTAACAATCCAGAAACCTTAGCTGTTTATCTTAATAAATGTATTATTAGAACAACCTGCCAAAGAGAACAAAAGATTTTGGGATATGAGGTGCAAATGTGATGCTAAAAAAACCATGTCTGAAATCAAAGGTCATAATGATTGCTCAGTACAAGATCAGGCTGAATTGTCACTGTCTGAAAGAGTGCTTTGAATGATATTAATTTTTTCCAAGAACACATAAACAATTCTTTTCCATCTTGTGAAACAGGTTTCTATAGCACAAAAGGGCCCAATCCCTCAGCCTGCCCTCAGTGGGAGGTTTGCTTAACCACGAAATGCAATGTCAGGCTTTCTCAGAGGATAAAAACAATACAAAGAATTGGTGTAGATGCTTTATGTAAAGGTAACAGCTTGAATCCCTGAAAGCATCCAGATGATTTTTACTTAAATGGATGTGACACTGCCAAGAAAGAAACTTTATCCTCATGAGAGATCTTTATTAGCCAGGGTACTTAACCCTAAAGATGAGGAGAATTTAATAATCACAGGGTTGTTTTCTCCCTCTTTCTTTCATTTGTGCAACCAGCAGCTAGAGGGCACAAAAGAATGCTTTTACCTTATGATCTATCATATAAAAGAGCCCTACAGACTGAATAAACAAACAAAAAAAAAATCAGTGCTAATATCATAGCATATTACATGTTTTGTTTAGGATCTTCATCCCTTTTCTCTTTTGCAAGACACAGTAGCAATTCAGAGAGACAATGGCATGACAAGGCAGGGGGCTCATCAAAGACCTTTGTCCCACTAAGAATATGTATTTAAATCCCAGAATGTAGCAGGTATTTCACACTGCACACACTCACTGTGAATATGGTCATCATTACTTGCCTTAACTGTTTTGCAAAGCTCTTTGTTTAAAACTAATATAAACACGTATTTAACCTCCTTCATTCTTACATCTTAAATATTAATGCTGGCTGTGATCCTGCATTAATAACAGCTATTATTTTTGCATTAATAAGGAGCTTACAAGAATAAACATGGAAGTCATAGTGCAGCCTTCCTGTCAATTAAAAAGAGAGTCAGTTGTAGTTGCAGAGTGCTTTATCTTATCATTTCACTCAGGACATTCCCAGGTTCACAGATCTGATCTGAACAGCTCCAGTGATAATAAACATGTAAGTACACAAAAAACCATCATGGCAAGAAAGCCACAAAGGAGGTTATCAGTGAGTTGCCAATTTTGGACTCCCTCACTTTGGAAAGAGCATTATCAGCATAAATGAGGTCATTTACGTGGACAGAGCTTGACATTTTTCCACCAGAAATCCTCATAACCCCAGCAGGGGTCACATCTGTTGCTGCACGGTGAAACAGGGGGGACCTTAACAGCAACGTGTGTATCTGTATGTGTGTATATACACCCATATAGTTGAAAAGCAAAGCAAAACAAAGACCCTTCCCTTCACCCCTAATGAACTTCCCCAGCCCCTTAGGCTGAAATGACTTGGATCTGGGTAGAGTACCATTTGCCAAATTGTAAATTGCCTACATTTATTTTGGGAGTGCACTAAACAGAGTGCTAATTGCCTTGTTTAGCACTTTCCCTTCTTTCATTTGCACTGGTGTAAAATCTTAGTAAATTAACTCAGGATTTTATTATGTAGGTAGCATTTGAACAACTGAATCAGTGAGAAAGCAGCATCAAAGGACTGATAAAAGAGGAGTTGACTCTACCCAGAATGCCATTTATATGTCCCTTGAATTAAAAAGGATGAAATTAACTTTTAATCCTTTTGCTTTTCATATAGCTGATCTTAACATAACATGTATTACTCAGTCATTTTATTTGCATTTACTCATTTTAAAATGTTAATAACTGTGGTTGCAAAGCTTACTGTATGGGAATGTGCAATTGCTTGTATTCATATACATAAGTGTGTACGATTCCTTAGTAATTTTTTTGAACTGCAGCCAAACAGAGACTTGAGGCTTCTGTTTATTGTCAAAGAGAACACCCTGAAGAGCAATTCCCATCTAACTGTTCAGTGGGCTATGCAAAATTAGCTGGTGGCCTCACACTTGTACACAGCATCCACGGTATCTTATTTTTACATGAAGTCCAAAGAGAAAACGTGGGGAGCAGGGAGCAGGGAAAAATCACCCTGTTTTCACCACTACAATAATCATCTTTCCCAAAGATGAGAAATGTGTCATTTATTCTGGGAGCATAATCAAAGACATTACATATATAAACAGGGTGCTTTTTACTAAAATCTGTAGCAAAATTGTTCCCTAAAAGCCATAGGCTGAGGATTTTAATGTAGTAGCCCCATTGCTTGGGAACAAAACTTCATGACAAGAAAATTCAGACCAGAGACCTCCAAGCCCATACTCAGTAAATCTGGGCTCTGAACTCACCTACTGGAAAATTCAGATGGATTTCAAAAGCAAGAACTTATTTGGGGTGTTCTACTAACTGAACTTTAACTTTCCCAAGTTCAGAAAAGTCAGAACTTTTGTCTTTGTCTGAATGCAGCCAAAAGTCTCATAAATACAGAAATGATGGATAAAAGCCTGTTTGTTGCTGTCAGAAAAACACTGTGCTTGCCAAAATTTGGTGCATTCTCTTCTTTCAGTTTCCTGTCCTTTCAAATCATGTATGTGCATACGTGAGGAGCTCAAAATCATTTTAAAAATTTACAATTATTTATTAATGTTAGAACAAATTTAATAAACTGTTTAGAATAAATGATATTACTTTTTCTAGTTTCTGATATACATTTTTAAAGGCTACTTTATTGATTATTTTCCCCACAGTACTTCTGATTGTAATGGGACCACGATACACAAAGCAACTTAATATTAAAAGTCAGCAATTCCTGAATCCTTGGCTTTACATGTACCTTAGATTAAAGATCATGTAATTATTCAGATACTCAAACCTCTATACAGGAAGGTACCTTACAAGTCACAAAAAGGTGACTGTTTTAGAAAGCAGCTTTTAAAACTTGTTTTTTAAGCTCAGTTTCCAGACCAACATTCTTTGGGAGGGTTCCAGATAAATATCTGCAACTTTCGGATGCTTCTCCCAGTTGAACCACCCAGCCATTTGATGTAACTCTATTATTATTTAACACCTGGCTGCATTGCTGTGAAGTGCAGTGTGAATAAAACATGATTTAGTGTGCTGGCAACAATTTCCCAACAAAAAAAAATAGAAATATTTCCTAAGGATTCTCTGCACATAAATTTATAATAGAGATCCAGAAGTGACTCACATTACAGAGGTGAAGGAAGCCATGCCAGATGTTTCAACATCCAGGATTGGGATCTTCTTGCTGCAAGAATTAGCAGGTAGGAAAAGAAGTTGGTTATAGAGTTATTTTCATCTGTGCAAGAATATCATGGTTAATTAGGATGTGATATCCCTGTTACTGCTGAGGTTTTTTACATTAGAGGTAACTCACAGAGCTCATTCAGGCACCAGAACTCCGTGATGTTCCCTGCTGATAACACAGGCAATGAAAATTCAAACTCTGCATCAGGAAGTTTTTCATTATAATCTGAAAGTGTTGAATTTAAAGTACTGGGGAACAGACACAATGGGCACTGGAGGGGATGTAGGCACAGACCACACAGAGCTCAGTGGAAACGAGCACTCCAGTCTTTCCTCAGGAAAGCTGCATAAATCTGGCAAAGATGAAACTGGGTCTGTCAATTCAGTAAAGAAGTGAGTACTGAACCCATTGAGAAGGGAAGAATATTTACTGCAGAAGGAATATCTAAGACACAGGCTGAATAGTTCTGAAAAATGAATATATAGGAGCCTAAGAAGAGGATTTTGGTTTTAACCACTGTTTGACCACTTTGGCCTTACAGTTTCAGAAATGCATTTTTAATGAATTCATCTAATGCTGAAAAAGAAATGGAAACAAACAGGTGCTTTCAAGTCTTTTGAACTTCAGTATTTGATGACATGAAAAAATTAATATGGCAGAAAAAATACACAGAGGGGAACTTCTCTATGGATATATAGATTTTTAGGTTCTAACATAGTCACTGATCCCAGGCAAAATGAAAATGCTAAAGAATCTCTACCAGAAACTTAGGTAACCATTAATATTTTAACCAAATCCTGCCCATATTCACTTTGTTACAGAAGACCATTCATTAAAAAAATATATATTACTGCAACTAAAAAATGCAAACAACTTTAAAAGCCTATCAATATAAGTCCTTCTCTGCAATAATTTATAATACCAATAGGATTTTCTTAAAAGGCATAGTCTTCAAAATAGAAACACGCTGGTTACAGTAATAAAAAAAACTAACTCCATCCAAGTATCTTCCAGGAACAATTTTTTATATTCCTTCCTTTACTAAGACTTTTAAACAAAATTAGTATAATCTGGATTTACACAGAAATTTTTTTTAAATAGTTAAAAGTGTGATTAAGTCATGAACTAGCAATGAAATGTTATGATGTACAGTCGTAAGAACCTGAGATGCACTCATCTGAGAGAAAATAATAAATACAGCTGGTACAGTCACATCAACCTTTTGAGGATGCTCGAGGATACAGCAGTAACTCAGTGAAAAGTGACTGCATAGTGGCTATTCTGGATTTTTAGGGACATATTTTCTGTCTTGCCACTTCCTTCCTATTTGCCCCCTGCCCTTATTCAGCTTCATTCAGCTATTTTAACTCACTCAAATCAATGGGATACCTAGAAAATAAAGCACCAGTTTTTAATCAGTCTTAGTACTTGTGATGCTGAGTCAGCAGGGCTTTGAGATGACTCTGCTGCATCTTTTTCTTCAAAAAAACCACCAAGAACCTAATGCTGTTTTCTTAAATGCCAGGGAGAGCTTTGCTTAAACCAGGCACAAGACCAACGAGCTCTTTCAAATGAAAACAAACTCTGAAAAATTAAAGAACACGGAATGAAAAACTGGGCAAAATTCCCTTGTGTCCTAACAAAGTGGGTCCTTTCCCTCAGGCTGGCTCTTGGATCAGCAGCTCAGTGACTTTCCCAGTGCTGGCAGGCTGTGCACAGTCCCCTGGCTCCCTGGCACACGCTGGGCATTCCCTGGCAGAGCTCTGCCTGCTCCCCAGCCTCAGCAGCACCGTGGCCCCAGCCCTTGCTCCAGGGCCCCTTTTCCCCTAATTTATCTCCTGTGGTTGTGCTCAGATGCTGTGGGGGAAGGAGCCATCTCCCCTGACTCCAGAGGGCTGGTGCAGAGGACAGCAGTCAGGAGAAGTTAAACATCTACAGCAGCCTCATGGGCTGTGCACACACACTGGCTTGCACAGCATAAACTGCAAATAATCAAATGCAGTATCTCCAGGATGTTATTTCATAAATTATAATCTTAAAGCGATTCCACTTCAGTTTTCCAAGACTGCAGGAAAGCAGCTTTTCTCACAGGACCTGCTGGAAACCCTGCCTCGACCTGGCTCCCAAGGGAGGCTGGAGGGTGACCTTGGAGGAGTCTGGACTCCCCTCACTGCTTCCATCAGTACAGGCTCCTACACAACAAAACTATCAATGAGAGCAAGCCCCACATGGCCTCCAAACACTACTGCCACACCAAAGAGGACTATTTTTTACCCATAGAGCACTTCACTTGAAAACTGCAGTTTGGTCGAGAACATTGGTAAAAGAGCTTGGTATGATTTGCTGTATTTCATGCCTGTAAATGATAGGACAAATTTTAAATTACTTATCCAGAGCTAGAGACAGATTAGTGACGGAAAACCAGAGGCATCCATAGGTCTTTACACCCACTTCTGATCCTCCAGCTGCAACCAGAGGTCCCCTCTGGGTAAGCCTCGGCAGCATTGGATGTCAGCCACAAACGATGGCAGCACCAATGGGAAATGGTTAACAGAGGTTTGATATTTCATTTCGGGGGGCAGGAAAATTAAATCTGCAGTTTGTGACTCTTAGGAAATTAAGTCTCTATTAGGAAAGGGTTAAAGACAGATTATGTAAATAGGGATATTGTTATTTCTCCCACATGTAGCACTGTGGAGTGAAGACTGCTTTCTCTCCCTGCCTGTTTTTTCTTTTTTTTTTTTTCTCTAGTTTTTTCTTTTCCACAAATTGAGAGATTAACCTGGTCTCAATTGAAATGGCAGCCCATATCATACCTTCCCTTGATCTCACAGCATGGCTAATAACAGCTGGGGCCTACCAAGCAGGCTTCTTTATTTTTCCTTTATTGTTCCAGGCCACACAACCGTGAACCTTCAGCATGTTATGTACTTAAGCATGGTCAGGTTGATGTCATTATTTTCTTATTGTTGTGGAGCTCCCTGGGTGTTTGCCCATATTCATAGAGAGGGGCTTGTGTGCTCTTTGTAGGTTAACCTTTTAAAAAAGGAGATGCTCGACCACTTGCAAATGTAGCCCAGGGCTGTGACATTGCACTGGCCGATTGGTACGCTTCAAAACACATATTAGCCCCGCTTGTGCTATTTCATCTTTCTTTTTAATTTTAGCCCAGTCTTGTTAGATAAATCTTATCTGCACCACGAGTAAATGCTTGATAGAGCACATTTTTAAAGCCTTTAGAAAGAGGGGGAGAGAAAAAGAAGTGTGGTTTGTCTGGGTCACTGTGTGCTTTGTCTAAGTCTAGGCAGAACTATTTGCCAGTTTATCTGTCTGCTGTCCCTCCATCCATCTCACCAGCCACCTCACAGCAAACAAGCCACGAGCATTAATGCTGAATTGTGAGAGCTACAGGGAAAAGTGCTTCTCTGCATGAACCCCAGCCACAGTCAGCTTTTACAGTCCTATAAAAATTGGTCTAGTTGCTATCAGTTCAGCCTGGGAAGCAAGCACAGCTCGCAACTGCCTCCAGCTTTGATGCCAGCACCCCACAATATTTCCATTTAAACTATAGTGGAGAGAAGATACCTATAAAAATATTAATTAGCTCCAGTTGACACCAGATGCAGTTAACATACTGTGCACCAGCCCCAAAATACTAGAGTTTTTATTAGGTAAGCTAATGTTTATTAGGATCATTAAAGTCTGAGTCATAAAAGGCTGAGCATAAGAAAGATGTTCCAGGTATTATTTCTACCACGTATCAAATGTAAGTCTGTTAAATCGTACTTCTAATGTTAATTATTTTGGAATTCATTTTGTAAATACAAGCTTTCAAAGAATTTGGCAGGATTTTTTCAGGCACTAAGCAGGCTAAAATGGAAATAAGTGAAGGGGTGACTTTCACCCTTCCTCTCTCTTACCTCCACTGGTTTCAATGAATTTTGGCCTTGTAACTTTGAAATGAAGCAGATACAAACAGCAGCAGAGATTACAGGCTAAAAGTCTGAATTATTTCAGTAGTGTCAATTATGATAATAGTAGTCCTGACACCAGTGTATCCTTTGCTGCTTATTCTTTTGTAGACTGGTTGATCCTTTGCTTTTTCAGCCTGGGAGGTCAGGAAGGTGAGTGGTACAGCTGGCCAGGCAGCAGCCTTGTGCATCTGTGTCACTTGTGTATCTGTGTCACTGGTGTGATGGGAAGCACAAGGCCCCCTGTGCTCCATGCATGAGGATGGGGTTTATGGTCACCACCACTCTGGATGCACCGCTTGCCCTTTCTGTAAACCTGTGCCACTCAGGCAGGAGGTGAAACAAAACAATGCTGAGATCCTGCAGGATGGAGCACGGGGGGTTCCACATCCCTAATGACACCTTTGGAACTTCCTTGTTTCTTCACCAGCCACAACCAGGATTGCTCCTGAATGATTCATGATACAGTAATTGACTGTAGAAAATACAAACAACAAATAGACTTCATTTTTCTTATTTCTGGGGTCCTTACTTGTAGCAGAGTTCTGATTGTATAAGCCACCATATTTGCCCATGTCTAAGCATAAGAATATGTGATCTGAATCCCCTACATGTGTCCCTGCAGGGGTTTTTTTGCATAGATCATGGTTTTACTCTTCAGATTGGAATTTCTTGAGCCAAATAGGGCCAATCAGTTCTCTCTCTTATGCCTGGAAGGAAAGAACTGAACGTGAGCCACTCCTTTCATGTATACAAACTTCCCTGGACACTCTGGATTACTCTGGAGTGGAGCTAAGAAAACCAACATTAAAAAGTTGAAATGGCCACGGAGTTTGATCCTGATGGAAGTCTCAAGTTCCAGTGAAGATGGAAACAGCACAGAACTGTCACTGTGGGTACCCCTTTTTCATTTTCAGGCTTTATTATCAAAATCCCTTAGTTAGTCTACAAGACAACACTCAGTAATACACAGAATTCATTTTTCTCTGACATTTTGTACCTTAGTAATTTCTCCTCTGCAGTGCAAGTAAATTTAATGTTCAGGTAAAATGGTTATTTTCTCTTGACACTAACACTGAATATTTCCTTCTATAACAAGACATTCCAAGTAACTGTTTTAGTTTCCCAAAATATCTGGAAACATGTATGCATATATAAATATAAATGTATAGGTATATACACATATATATGCCTCACAGAAATGTGAATGTGTCAGGCATATCCTTACTTCAACTTTGTTTAAGCAAATTTACAATCAGAATCACAAATGAATTAAATTAAAATAAAAATAACATCTCTCCCATATCTATTTTAGTGGTGTGGTTGTAGAGAATGACACACTGGTTTTGGAGTACAGCTATGAACTGTGAATTCATTAAAACCTCATCAGTCTAATCTTTTATTATCTTACACAAGATATCCCTGAATTGATCTTCTGTGCACTTATAATACCCCATTTAACTGAAGCCCAGTTTTTAAAACTACATTAATACTTTCCCAGATCAACACAGTTCAGCTATGTAAAACAGCAGGTTACACCACTGTATTTATTTTGACTGAATCCCTTCAGGATGTTTTTATGCCAAAATCTAGGATCACATTACCAGGTGTAGGAAACTCATAAAAATTAAGTAAAAACCAAGGATTTAGTCCAAAACCTTCCCTCCATATAAATATGGTAAATTTTTTTGTAATTTTGTGGACTGAAAGAAATTTCAAATTTTACTGACAAATTTTCAGTGTCTCTTTTCAAAACTTTTTGTTCCATCAAAACCCAAGAAACAACAATATTGCCAGTAGATACTATTTACTAGGAACCATGGGCTACCATTTGGAGAATATGACTTGAGCAAGATATCTCTGGTTCCATCAGGTCTTTGCATAGTTTAAATGACACTCAGAAATATGCTTATGCCTTTTTTTTTTCTTTCTTTTTTGGAGATCTGATTTTCTTATCTGAACTCTTTTAACAAAGGTATTATGCTAAGTATAAAAGCCGCCCAATTTTTTCCAACCTTTTGCCTCTCTCTAAACCACAGTCATTTTGTTAGACATTGAAAATGTCTTGATTTAGTTGTCTTGCTATTTTGGGCCTGTCCTGCCCCCTGCAGTGGTAATAAGGATGGGGCTTCCTGCTGGGTCCTGAAGAATACCATTTCACGGCCGCCACATAGCTGGCGGCTTTTATTTATGGAGCCAAGAAAATGAATGGGTATTAGTGTCCAAACATTTCAACATGCTCCTGTGGCCATGCACAAAAGGGACTGATTTGCAGCAAATTTCCACTTATTTTCCAAAAGTATTTACCTTGCAGAAGCTTGGCTGATCGCTATAATGGCATAGCAGAGGGGAAAAATGACCATTTCAGAACCCAATTTTTATATATGTTTCTGAACCTTAAAAGTGCTATACTTCTTCTGAATAAAGATAATACTCTTGGTTGCTAGGCTTTTATGGATATGTGGCTAATGCCAGCCCTTTTTTCATGTGTGTCTTTACAGCAGATGAAATAGGCATTACCTAAAAGCAAGAAGCTTACCCTGCAATGGGGACTGAGTGGGTGAAAGCTCTTGTGAAACACAAAACTTCTTTTGAACCCTGCAAATGGCAGTATGGCACCTCCAAGAGGGGTTTCCAATACCTGTACTTGTACCTGCCTGCTGGGGACAGCATGGGGTGTATTTGATACTTTTCCTAAACTACCCCAGGGAATTTTGGGAAGGACTTTCAACTGGTACTTCACCAGGTAACTGCACGATCCCTGCACCATGATGCTATCCCAAAAAAAATACAGATCTTGACCAGGATACTATGCCAACAAAAGCTGGTGAGAGCCACACCACTGAAATGTGATTTAACCATATGAGAATGTTAAGATACACTTGCTGAAAGTTCTGTCCAGACTCTGCAAAGTTCAGGAATGCAAATCAAAATCTTCTGCTCATGTCTTCTTAAGCTGTTCCAGACGAGCTTTGTGGCTGCAAACTTTTAGGGCAGTCAGCACGTGGGTGTTAGATGACAAAGGCTTAGTTAGATAAAATGAAAACTATTCTTAGTCCTGCAGGTGTTTGCAGGTACCCAATTTCAGGTGCAATTCCATGTATACACACGCACAGGTGGAGACTGTGTGCCTGAAGGTCCCCACAATAAATTTATAGGAAGCCACGACAAAAAGAAAAACTGGATTGCTTGTACTGTAACACCATTTCTTGGAAGTTCCCAGCAGGTAAGTTGTGAAGCCTGGATAATAGAATCACACCACTACAGTAGCTGCTATACAAGTTTATGCAGGTCACCAGATATTGCAGTCTGCAACCCCTGAGTGTAAGTTTCAAAAGAAACAATACAGGAAAGAAAGACTTGGTAATGACAATATCTTTGCAATATTTTTTCCATTTTATTTTTTTTTGTTGAGATATTATTTGGAATATAAACCCTATTACTACTGTGTATGGTTGCCTCACCTGCATTAAAATGCAAAACTTCCATAAATTATTTTCTAATTGATTAGTTGTATGCTATCTGTATTTGTTGCCTTTTTTCCTGGAAAGTCATCTAGCAGTTATATTAACACTCCTGATTTAGCTCCTGGTCTTCAGTGCATCTCTTTGTCTCCTAAAATCAGTTAACATAAATGACAAAACTAAAACAAGAGTTCTATTTCACCACAGTATGTGAATACCTTACAGAGTAAATAGACCCATAAGGAAAAATATCTGAAATCCTGTATGTGCAGCAACGCATCTGGAGCTGCTTCATAGATACAGCATTTGCTCCCTACTCCTTTGCTTCCAATTCAGATTCATTCTAGGCAGAGTCTCCATCTCCTAAATCTATTCTCATTCAGGCAATCCCAAAGAAACAGCACACAACCTGGGTAAATCCTCTGCAAGGAACAACTCTACCTCCTCCTGTTATCCCACCTTCAACTCAGTCTCGCTATATATATGAAAAAGAGATGGAGGAGTGAAGTGGTGGAATAGAGAGCAGGTAAATAATCTCATCTGTTTCAACATCTTTCAAACTATTCATGAGGCACACCAAGAGAAAGAGCAATGGATAGGTGAGAGATGCTCTTTCCTTTTCTTGCTCCCTAGAGTTTTATGAGATTTTGCTCCTCTTCACGTTGCACAGCAGAACACACCATGCACCAGAAGAGCGTAGGAAGGAATAAATAAAAAGTGCAGCTGGAGGAATATCTACGAATCTCTAGGAAAGGAAAAACCCTTTCTGTGTACCTCGGCTTCTCCCACTGGAGAATGGCCATCACAAGGTTTGCAACAGTGTTGTGAAGGTTTTTTGTGAATTCTGGAGGCGTTGGGTAATTTTTAACTGTCCACTCAGTTTCTGATGAAACTGTAGGTCTGTATGATACTTAATGAAAACCTTAGAACACCCTCAGAAACTACAAATTACTTCACAGCTAATGTAGCAATTTAATTTTCCGAAGCAATCAAGGCCAATCAAATACCAGACATAAGTGACCTGTTTTATAACAAACTATAATTTTAAACATTTTAAAAATAAGAATATGCCATTAGTCTCCCTACCTTGCAACAGTGCAATTAAGACCATGAATTGGTGAATTGTTGTATTTTATCCTGGTTAAGAATAAGCTGTCCTGAAAATTCTCATAGAAAGTAGCATCTATTAAAACTTATTCTTCCCACTAAGCCTTGATTTCATTCTGTTGTAGAGAAACAGGAAAACTTTTAACAAAAAATTAATACCTTGTTGTCTCTTTTTTTCTTTTTCTTAGTGTATCTTGGTTTATCAATGATTGAGAAAGTCTATCAAATCCTGCTTGAGGTCCTTTTTTCAATCATTAGAAGTGACTCATCCTCAACCCTCCAATTATTATGAAGGTTTCATCTTGTCAGGATAGAAAAAAAAAATAAAAGAAAGAAACATAAAAAAGAGAAAGAAACGAATTTTGGGTTTTTTCCCTGAGGTTAAGAATTACCTTTATCAAATAATGGCTTTGCATGTTACAGCATTAATTTTGCAGTAAATTATAGTGCAGGTAGGTAGAATTGCTCACATTGCTTGACCCAAGTGTCTGACCCAGACAGACCTCCGATTGATGGATAGTTTTTCATTTTCTTCTACTAGTTCTATCAGATAGAATCAAAACACTGAGTGAAAAAGATCCTATTTCATGTAACAGTATTTTGTTATATATCATTAGCACTTAATTCTGTCACCAGTGCCATGCCTGTGTTAACTAGGCCTTTCAACTTAATCCCTTCACACCTCAGTCTGACATAAAAGGACATTGGGAGGTTATGCAGGGAGAAAATCA
>VZTR01022655.1:149573-179835 GCA_013400775.1 Chaetops frenatus | reverse complement strand
TTATATATATATATATAAAACCAGAGCAGGAACAGATAATACATTTTTAGAAGACATCACATACAATATTGCCATCTCATGGTAGCAGAAATTTCCCAAGCCTGCAATTTGTTGCTGTCCATCCCGATTCCATCCGACCATTCCTTTGGAGGGACAAGGGTACAAAAGTGCTGATGCCACCCCCACCACCTGCCCGGGTTAGTGCGG
This sequence comes from Chaetops frenatus, assembly GCA_013400775.1. Lineage (NCBI taxonomy): Eukaryota > Metazoa > Chordata > Aves > Passeriformes > Picathartidae > Chaetops > Chaetops frenatus. The sequence continues at coordinate 179,628 of VZTR01022655.1, read as the reverse complement.
GGACGTCTGCACCAGGACACGGAAAGTGAGAAGCGCAAATCCAAAGGCACAGCAGGGCCCGGAGATTCCCTCCAGAGCAACCCCGGCCGGAGCGGGGCTGTCCCATGGCTTTGGCGTTGGTGCCACTCCTCCCGAGGAGCCGATGTGGGGTGAAAGGAGGCGCTGGAGGGTCCGTGGTGGTCCCAGGGTGCTGTGTGAGCACGGCGGGGTCGGGGCTGCTGGTGTCACCTCCCGGCCCAGTGCTGGTGGTGCCTTGGAGCTGTGGCATCTGGAAGAGTCTCTTCCCAAGGGTTCGGGGCAGAGCCCCTGGCACAGGACCCTCTGGACATCCCAGAACTGCACACTGGGAGGGGGCACGGGGGGCTGGGATGTGGTGCTGGGATGCTGCCGGGGCTGGTCCAAGGCCAGGAACAACGAGAATGGGAGAGATCCGGCGTGGGACCTCCCCGTGCATGGGCTCGCCCCAGTTCATGCAGAGCCAGAGCTGGTCTACACCCGTGTCCCACCCTGGTCTCAGGGGGTGGCAGTGGGGTACCAAGGCTGCAGTGACCTGTCCCCATGCCCTGTGTCCATGGCACGGCTTTGGGAAATCTTTTGTTAGTGAGGAGCCTCTTCCAGGCTTTCTAATTCCCAAAATGCTCCATCAAACAAGTGCTCCCCATTTACTGGCTGGGCTGGGACCCCGAGGTGGGGTCACTATGCAGCCCCCCCCATCTCCAGGGCTGGGAATCCTGACCTGACCAGCAGTGCCAGGACAATCCCAATGTACAATCCCAACAGCCTGGGCTGCTCAGGAACCACAGCAGCACCTGGCACAGTGGGAATAAATCACTGGGGAGATCCACGTCCCTCTGTCGAGAGGGTTATCTGTGCCGGGCAGGACGAGTCCAACAGCCCAACACGCACATCCCACTGCTGGGAAGAGCCAGGAAAACTCTTTGGAGGGAGGAGCCTGGGCACTGGCAGCTGGGGCTGTGCCAGGTTAGTGTTGGATAGTGCAAAGCTTGGCCCCCCAAAGCTCCCCCTGTTCCTGGGCTCACCCCTGCCGTGGGTCCCTTTAGCCCTCCCTGACCCCACTGCTGGCACAGACACGAAGCCACGTGGATCATCTAAAAATTCAGCAAGACCACATGGTCCCAATGGGAACCCAGCAGCTCTAGGCCCTTGGAGGGGGTAATTAAGGCAAAAAGCAATGCAGGATTAACAAAACCAGGCCCTGCACTGCAAAGTCCCCTCTCCAGCCAAGGTGCCTCGATGGGTTACTGAATTCCCGAGGGAAAGCAGCAGGTCTGGTGGAGATGTCTCCATGCACCATCCCAGCCCTGTGTGCCTGGAGGGGCTGCAGGAGTGTTGAGTGTCTCCGGTGGGGGAAGCCAGCCCTCCCTTCCCAGCCTGGCTCTGGTTCCCTGGGGGTTTGGCCCTACAGAACCTGACTCCCTGAGCCGGGTTCCTCCAGAGGAGGCTGCATCGTATTGCAAAAACTGACTCATGGGAAAGAAACATGGAAGGGAAAATTGGAGAGGGGGTGAGGAATCAATGTGGGAAAGGGAAGTACCAACAAACTCTTTGGTTTTGGACTAATTCCAAAGGAAGCACTTTCCTGATATTCCAGCCTCGTTTGTAAGATGGAGAACAGGTCACCAACTATGTTAAGCCTTAATTCCAGGTGAATTTGGCTTTTCTAAACCCCCGGAATTTGGGTGTTCCAAACATTGAGCTTCAGAGGCCGCTTTAAGCACCTGACAAGTCGCTGCTGAGCATTTCGCGATGAGTCCCAGGTGCGGGGAGGTCGAGCCCAGCCCCGATCCGAGGGGAGGGGCCGTTAATTGCCCGGCACGCAGAGGACGAAGCCGGAGCGGTGCTTGGTGAAATCCGGTTGGGATTGGTTAATCTTGGTCTCCACGGCCACGGTGCATTTCCTGCCGTGCAGGCTGCACTGCACCGGGTTGGTGACAGTGACGAGCAGAGTTCGCTTCTCCCTGCGGGGAAAGGGACACGAGTCAGGAGGGACGGGACGGGATGGGAGGGGGGCAAGGCTGGGAGAGGCGTTTTCAGGCACATCCCGCAGCCATCCCAAAACTCTGTGTTAAGCCTGAGCTCTGAGCCCAGCTTTGTGCTCCTGCTTGTGAAGATTCCCACTCTGAGACTGGGCTCGGTACCGGTGGGAGGACACAGCTCCAGGGGCAGAGCACAGGATGGGTCAAAGGGTCCAAGGGCCGGCTCGGCCACTGAATGACCCCACAGTGACCCCTCCCAGCTCTGTGCCTGCAGCAGGGACAGGAACAGCCCTGGGCTGAGCTCAGAGACTGAAATACAGCCTGGGACAGTGAAAGGAATCGCACTGGTGTGGTGGCTGTTCCCAATTCCCTCTCCAGACGGACAGACCAAGCTGGCTGGGACAAAACTCTGTCCCTGCAGCTTTTAAACCCCCTAACCCAGTTTTGGCACTAAAAATTATTGCCATGGGTGAATTGGGACTTTCTGCACTCCACATCAGTTTGTCCATGGCTGCTGGGGTCACTGCCCATGGGGACATGAGGACAGCAGGGCCAGGGGCTGTCCACCCCTTCTCTGGCCAAGGCAGGGACAGGGATCCCTGGCAAAAATATCCCCCTTTGCTAAAGGCCATAAAGGCTCCTGCTCTAAATCCCAAATAATGATCCTTGTGCCATAAGCAGAGAAATCACAAATCATGGAATCATTCAGGTTGGAAAAACCCTCTGGGATCATGAAGTCCAACGGTTCCCCCAGCACTGCCAAGGCCACCACTGAACCATGTCCCTAAGTGCCACATCCACGTGGCTTTAAAATCCTTCCACCACTGCCCTGGGCAGCTGTGTCAGGGCTGGGCAGCCCTTTCCATGCAGAAAGGGAAGAACCCAGCACTGCCACAGCCACACTGATGGTTCATCTCTTCCAGGGGCTGGGATGGACCTGAGGCCAAGTCGATGCCCCAGCTCCAGCCACGATCCCTTGGGACCAGCCAAGAGTCCCTGAAGATCCCCCAGGAGAGGGGATCAGCAGAAAAAACCTGCAGCAGATCTGTCCCCAAGAGCCACAACCATGGGGAAGAGCTATCCAGGGACTTGGTCTTTGGGAATTCTCTCCTGTGACCTCACCCACACTTCAAATTCCCAAATTTCCAGCATTTTTACTATAATACTGGGTGGCTTAGAATTGTTTAGAATTGCCTCTCTGGATGCTCCAAGCACCCCAGGGGGATGTGCTGCGATCCCATTCCCTGTGTTTGGCTGTCTTGCCTGAGCCATTTCAGTATTTCCACTGCCACAGCCCATGTCCTTTGTGCAGTTTTTACTCCATTTCTATTGACATATTGTTCAAGTTGTGTCACATCCCTTAAGCTGCATTTTTATGCAGTTCCCAAATAATTCAGGTTTTCACCACTTCCATAAAAATGCTTGGTTGGTTGGAGGAGGCCAGCAGGGCCCAGCACACACAGCCCTCGTGTTGTCCCAGGTATTTAATGTTATTTACTGCTGCCTGGGTGAGCTGAGGCTGCAATCCCAGCTTAGGGTGCTATTTCTGCCATGTCTTAGTGGAATGGGCTGCACACGCAGAGGTGCCTCACGGAGATCCCTGTCCCCAAGAGCTTGGGAAAGAGCTTTGGCATCAAGTGTCCCTCACAGGGGTAAGGGTGATAAGGATAATTTCCTCTCCCCTCCTACAGCTGGTTCTAGGTGACAAGGCAGAGGATCCGGGGAGAGGAGCATCAATAACCTGAATTTTGACCCCAAGCAGAAGCCATGCCTGGAAATCCAAAGGTGCTGGATGCCCTGTGGCTGTGGTACCTGCAGGAAGCTGGATCTATCCAGGTGCCAGCTCCTGCTGGGATGAGGAGAATCAACTGAACACAGGTCTGAGTGAAGCTGATGCTGTCCTGGTTTGGAGGGATCCAGAGAAGATGCTCTGATCTTTGCCATGTGTGATAATGCCATTAAATTAAGGCTTCCTCCCCATCTCTCACTTTCCAGATCCCACCTTGCCAAAGCTCCCGCACTCATCACCCGTTGCTTTTCTTCACTTGAGGGTTCAGCCTCAGAGCCTTTAGCTGGGGGAGCAGGGCAGCTCCTGGATGGATGCACAGGGATCTGTGAGTGCACAGGGATGAAAAACCCCTGCTGGGCACCACCACCACACCACCCCCGCCACCAGCCCCACCAGCAGCTGGACCTGCTGGCACCTCGGGACTCTTGGCTGCTTCTCCGGTGCTTGGTCCGAGGCCAGCAGGGGGAGGGGGGAGGAAATTCCCGTTTGGTTTCCAGCCCACCGGATGGAGCAGCCTCCCTCCTGCAGCAGCAGTGGCAGTGGGGTGGCAGCTGCCGGCTGCCCTGGGGTCCCCAGCTTTGCTTAGGGGGCCCCAAGGGAGGGAACAGCTGCTGCAGCAGCCGGGAAAATGGACTGAGACAATCCCAGTCTCACTGCTACAAAGGGCTTGGCTAGGGAGCTGCTTCCCTGAGCTCCTGCTGAATTTAGATCCCAAAGGGAGGGGCTGACATGGAGATGGACCAGAGCAATCCTGGGTGACAACAAAGTGTCTCATAGACAAGGACAGCACACAACAAAAACACCCTTTGGGGATCAGTGACGCTCAGCAGGACCCTGATGGCAGCAGAGACAAGTCCCACTTCCAATCAAACTTGGGCTGAAAAAGGAATTTTCATGGCATAAACCTGTCCCACCACCTTTTGGGAACTTTGGACAAGGTATGGAGGGACAGGACAAGGGAATGGCTTCTCACTGCAGGGCAGGGCTGGATGGGATATTGGGAAGGAATTGTTCCCTGGGAGGGTGGGCAGGCCCTGGCACAGGGTGCCCAGATTTGCTGTGGCTGCCCCTGGATCCCTGGCAGTGCCCAAGGCCAGGTTGGACACTGGGGCTTGGAGCAGCCTGGGACAGTGGGAGGGGGCCCTGCCCATGGCAGGGGTGGGAATGGATGGGCTTTGAGTTCCCATCCCACCCAAACCACTCTGGGATTCCCTGTGAGTACCAGGCACTGCTCTGGCTCAGTGCAGCCCTGGCTGATGGCAGCTCTGGCTCCTCACCAAGCCCTGGTGTAACCAAACCTCGACAGAAGTCAAGTCCATCAGGACAAAGTGACTGACGCTGCTGCCGGGCTCCTGGGAAATGATCCCACTTTTATTAACAGTGATTCCATCAGAAGTGAAACAGGGATTCCATCAGAAGTGACAGTGGGATGTGAGCGCTGGCTGAGCACTGCCAGGGAAGGAGCCCCAGTCCCAGGACCCCGGTGTGAGGCTGCTGGCAAATGCAACAGGGAGAAGATTTTGTGGGGAAATCGGGATCTACCTGATGGATGGAGCACTGCTCCCATCCTGCCAGGGAACCACATGGGAATATGATATGTATATGATGAGCCACAGGGTAATTTCTGCTTATAATAAACACCAAGGTGCTGGTGCTTTCTGCAATCACAGCTCTCCATACAGTACAGGGAACATTTTTGGGTTGAAACAGCCTCTCCTTACAGCTGAGCAGTACCAGCCACAGCTGCTGATCCCAGGCTGGGGCTGCCCTTTGCCTTTTCCTGGCTCAGTGAACCCTGCAGGATTGGGGCACTTCTCTTCCTCCATCTGCCCCAGCCCATCCCAGCACACAACGTGCCTTCCCCAGCTCCCCTCGCTCTCCTGGCTCACAGCAGGAGTTAAAGGCTCCGGTGGGAGCCCCATGGGAGCAGGGCTTGTGTGGGAGACATCCCACAGCCAGAGCAGCCCCCAAGACACTCCAGGAGCTGAGCAGGCACTGGGGGAACGCTGGCAAAAGGGAAACCAGCTGAGAAGGGAGGACTCTGAGTGTAAGCAGATCACTGGCCCATGAAATATGAGAGTTTTGAGTGAGCATTTAATCCAGGACCCCAGGGGAAACACAAGGCAAGTGGCGCAGAAATGGCCACAGACATCTGTCAGAGCTGCACACAACACAGAAACATCCACAGCACCAACACGTGGTGGGAAGGAAATGGGGAAGGGAAGGAGTGCAGAAAGATCAGAGGGAGTTTTGGTGAGGACAAGTGGTTTGAGGCTGGGAATTTAAATACATGTATTGTTAAATAAATGTTAAATACAGGAGGTGCCAGGTTGGACGGGGCTTGGAGCAGCCTGGGATAGTGGTGGGAGGTGTCCCTGCCCATGGCAGGGGTGGAACTGGATGGGCTTTAAGGTCCCTTCCAACTCAAACCACTCCATGATTCCATGCTTAAGAACGAGCCCAGATGACCTGGAATGCCCTGGAAAAGCTGTAATGTCAGGGGCATGAAAACACAGCAAAGGCTCAATGAGATCTTCTGCACTGGTAGCTGTGAGCTCTGGGATGGGGAGCTGGGAACATCCCAGGCACAGCAGCACCAGCCAGGGGTGGGGAGCTCCAGAGCTGCAGCCCCATCCCTGACAGGGCTCCAATGGAACAGGGCTTTGTGCAGATTTCCCAGGATCTTTAAATGAGGTGCTGTCTCTTGGATGCAGCCAACACCATCACAGAGTGGGAAATAAGCTCTTTTCAGAAGCAGAATTTGGGGAGAGATGGCAAAGCCAGAACAGTAATTGCCTGATTTTCATGACAACAAACCAGAGGAATTTCAACCAAGTGTGCAACCAAGTGTGAAATGAGGGCTCAGCAGCAATGAACCCACTGGGATGGATTCCAGAGGGGATTGCTTTAAACCATTAAGCCTTTCCAGAGTTTAGATCAAGGCCTCTTTCTGGAAAGGCAGGAGCACTGTGGGCTACCTGGTTGGCTTCCAGCTCAGGATCTTCTATGATTCTCTGACTCCAAGAAAGCCTGCAGCTGCACACAAGATGTGAGGCTCGTAAGGGGCAGGATGGAGAATGCCCCAAAATGGTAACACCTTATGTAAGTCAGTGCTGCAGCCTCATCTGGATCCTGGCTGCAGCCTTTGAGAGGGTTCAGCCATGAAAAAAACATTAAAAAGGCTCCCAGATGAAGGGAGGCTGCAGAAAAGAGCCCAAAAAAGCAGCAGCTATATTCTGCATGAAGTAAATACAGAGGAAGCAGGGAGAAACTCAAGAGATCTAAAAAAAGGCAGTTTTCAAGGCTCTGATTCCTAACAAGAACCAATGAGACAAATGGATACTGAAAATTTCAAGGAGGGTTAAATCAGCTTTCCAGGCTATGTGTGGTGTCACTGCTGGGGAGGACTCCAGGCTGTGGTGGCAGCCTGTGATTTTCTGACAATCGTGGAGTCATAAAATCATGGAATGCTTTGGGTTGGAAGGATCTTCAAGACCATCAAGTTTCAACCACATCCAGTCCCAACCCCTGCCATGGGCAGGAACACCTTCCACTATCCCAGGATGCTCCAAGCCCTGTCCAGCCTGGCCTTGGACACTTCCAGGGATGGGGCATCCATGGAATAACCTGTGCCAGGGCCTCCCCACCCTCACAGGAAAGAATTTCTTGAGCAGAGTCTAAAAAGACACTGGATATAAGATGGGTTAAATAAACAGGGATATATCTTGAGTTACAACAAGTGTCATCTGGGGACAGATAAGTGTTCCCTCAGGAGGGTTTGGGCCCAGGCTGGGTGTCTGGCAGGGCAGGGATCGGGGTCTATCTCGCCCGACCACTTGTGGGTTTCTACAGCTTGCAGGACAATGATACTGAGGGTAAAGGGCTCAAAGGAAAACTTACAGACCTCACTGAGAAAATTAATCCCACAACAGCTTCAACAGAGAAAAATAGGAATAGCTGGATTCCCAAGGTATACAGGAGCAAAACCTGCACTGAAACCTCGTGTGCATTTTGTGTTCCCCCTGTACCACCCAGCGTGTGGGAGCTGCTCCCTGGAAGGACTGATGGTCTCCATAGGAAGGACTGACACTCCCCATGTCACCACAAGAATCCCCAGAACCCCTGTCCCCAGGGAGCCAGGACACAAAGGGGATCACATGTCAATAATCCTGGGTGGATATTTCATTCCAGAGCTGCAGCTCTGGAACCTCAGCTCTGCCTCTGCCTCTCCCAGGGCAGTCACATCTCATGTGTGGCAGCTCCAAAGCACCAGGTCCCACTGCCAGAAGAGATTTACACATTCAGAGCATAAATTTCCCTATTTAAGACTCAGACAATTTTGACAGCATCACCCCTGTGACTCCTTGGCACTCTCCATGCCTCTCGGAGGGAGAAAACACCTTCCCCATCCAGCTCTTGTCAGAACACTCTGGCTCTGGTAAAAGGTTAAAAGCAATGATTTACTGTCCTGTGTGATCCAGAAATGATTTAACATCCTCTTTCTTTCTTAACCTGGCTGCTGGGCTGTATTGAGAACCCCCCTGCACCCAGCCACCCTTTTCCAGTGCTACCCCAAAGCCAGAGCAGGCAACTCCCTTCATCCCATGACTTCCTGAGGAGGGGAGGAGATGAACCAGGAGCCCTTTTCGTGTGCAGATCTCTCCCCTCTGGAGGGGACAGGGGATGCACACAGACACACAGACACACAGGCAGTGTGACTCACACGTGCCATGAGGGAGATGAAAACATTGAAACCACAAGGGCTTTGCAAAACCTGCCTTGTGAAAGCCTCTCAGGGCTCACAGGATGTTTTTCTCCAAGCATCACCAGCTTTTCGGAGCTCTGGGTTTGTTGAGCTCCTCAGAGCCAGGTGGCCTTGGCAGAGATCAGACATTAAGATGGATCAAAGAGATGGAAAAGAGAATACAAAGGAAGTCAGATAGGAATCAAGGATATCTCAAGTCAGGATCAAAAGGAGAATTTCCATAGTCAAAGGCCAGACCAAGTGGTCCAGGCATTCTGATGCTGGGAAAGGTCACTGAGCTGAAGAGGCTGCCAGGTCCTTCCTCACCGTGTGATTTTTCACAATTATCTGCAGTCAAGTGACACTTGAGACACTGACATTTTTTTTCCATCTTCAAAACCAGCAAATATTTACAGAGTATTTCTACCACAGTTTTGTGCCTCATGGTCTGCTCAGGCAAATCACCTCAGAGGGTGCGAGAAGTGGCTTTTCAGAAGCAATTTATTAATGTGGAGGAGAAGCACCAGGCTACAAACTGTGACCTGGGAACTCATCCCCTCCACTTAAGAAGTGGCTTTCAAGCCTTTCTGCTCAGCCTTGCCCATGTGTTGTCTGTGCAGCTCATGCTGACATCGAGTTACCAGAGCAAACCATGGCCTGCTTTTGGGAACTGCTTTGTACCATGTATTTCATCATCACGCTGCTGAGCTGTGACAACAATGCTGCTTCTGCCCTTTCAATCAGCAACAAGAATTGTTAATATGTGTCTCTTCCCAGTGCAAAGTGTCCCACACATCCCATGGCACAGGCGAGGCAGAGCCAAGCCAGCTGCACTGAGATGGTCCCTTCGTGTCATGTCTGAGCCATAAAAGCCACTTTCCTGGGATGACAGCAGCTGCCACAACACTGCTGGGCCTTTTCCATGGTGTGTCTGCAGCACTTCCAGGTGTATGCCTTCCCCCCTGGCTGAGATGCAAACCCAGTCCATTAAGTATTTGGCTCTCTCATTCTTAAAATGCATTTATTCCCATTGATCCTGAGTCTGGGAGTCCTGGAGCAGCCGGTGAGCTGTACATCCTTCCTCACTGATTTAGGAGCTGGGGTGTTTGTGCATCCCTCTTCAGCAGCCAGAGAGAGCTGCGAATGCCAGTCAGCTGGGAAATATTTCTGTCTCTTCCTGCAAACCCTTTGGTTCAGCTGCTCCTGGGCAGAGGATCCTGTGGTGATGGGGCAGGGGCTGCTCCTCCCCTCCCCTTCCCAGGGTTGCTCTCCTGCTTTGGGAGCTTGGGCCAACAGTCAGGTTGCTGAACAGCCCAAGGGCAGCTCAGTGGGGCAGGTCCCAGCCATGGGGCTGCACCCCAAAGCAATATTTATGGTGGGAAAGCCCCAAAAGTGGTTTGAGAAATCACTTTGTATTCACACTGGGTGTTGTGTCCCAACTCCCCTTCCTCCAGCCTGGACATGTGGAAATATAACAGGAATGTCATTGTTCCCATCATGTGAAATCCAAGAGAGGGATCACAACCCCACCCAAGCTCCATTCTCCTGCTGAACCAGGGCCAGCCCACACTGTCTGAATCCCAGCCCCAGCCTTGACACAGCACTAGCCCCGGGCTGGCTGTGGTGGGATTTGGGGTGGGAGGGATGCAGGGGAGGCCCTGAGCTCAGCTAAAGCCATGCCTGGACCTCATTACCCCTCCAGGACTATTAATTCATCCTATGCCAGGCTGGGCAGGGCTTGGAGCAGCTTGGTCTGGTGCAAGGGGTCCCTGCCCAAGGTGAGATGGTCTTCAAGGTCCCTCCCAACCCAAACCATTCCATGTATAAATCTCCCCCTTCCCTGCCCACCCCAGCACAGGAGGCTCCAGGCTCCCTCGGTTCTGCTCCTGTGGGAGCTGGGAATTCATCTTTGTGATCCAAAGAGAGACATCTCAGGCTTTCCCACCCTTCATGCCATCAGCTTCCAGTGCCTTTTGCCATTTATTCCCCGTCAGCGCTCCCTAAAGCTGGTCCAGGGTTTTGTGGAGGAAAAACACAGGCTCACTCAACAGGGCATTTCCTGGGAACCTGCAGTAACTAAGGAGCTTAAAAAAATAAAGCACCAATAATGTGTTAAATATCTCATTTCCTCCAGCAGGCAAAATGAAAAATTTACAATCCTCTGAGGTGGAGGCAGCTCCCAGCCCCCATGGCAGGCAGGGTTGATGGATGATGGATGGAACACCCTGGCAGAGGCCCCCGACCTGCCACGCGCTACCCTGGAGGGAACGAAAATCCACAGAGTGCTCCTTCCCTGATCCCTGTGATACCACAGGAATGGGGGTTGGATTAGATGACCTTTAAGGTCCCTTCCAACCCAAACTGTTCAATGATTCTGTGAATCAAATTCACTCAGAATTCAATGTATTTGAAGTTCTGAAGGGAAGGAAAAGAGTGGGGAGGGTTGGGCTGAGGCCCGTGGGGCCTGTGGCTCTCAGTGACAGCAGGGAGGATGATGGGGACACGTCACAGTCCAGCACCATGTGCTGCTCCCCTTCACCTCCTCAACCCCACCCTGCTCCCAGCACCAGGGATAAACTGCAGCTTCTTCTGCAGCCTCCAATTAAGTCACATTTCAGAGCTATTCTGAGCCTGGCAAATCTTTGGGGAGTCAGAGCTCATCCGGCTCCTGGCTCTACTGTGGCTGCAAGATGCTGGAGTGTTACATATTTTATAAAAACCACCATGCCAAAAATATGATTCCAAGTCCTTGGCTGGAGCAGAGGAAAGCAGCACATGGGGGTGATGCCAAGAGCCTGGCATTAGAAATGCACCAGCACATAAATAAAATAAGACCACTTAGGAAGATGAGCACAGAACTGCCTCCTGTTTGGGACATCATGGACTTAATTCCTGGGCAGGTTGAGAAACAGAAAAAGTCTTTCCTTATATTCCCTTCCCAGTGCTGGTCCTTGCCATGGCCCAGCTGGGGGGATGAATTTACCAGCCCCACGTTTACTGGGACACATTTGCAAAGTCCCCCCTCAATGGATGCTCCCAACCTGTTCAGCAGCTGCTGATCAAATTCTGCCAGCTGAACTTCTGGAGTTTCAGGAAGGTAGAAATTCCCACTCCCCTCAAAAAAAATACTTCAAAGGGAATCCAGCACTTTTCAGGCATCTGGGATGTGTTTGTTCAACATCTGCAAGACTGTGATGTTCAGGGGGCTGATGGAGAGAACAAGGGTGTGGATTATTCAGCTGTTTTCCACTCATATTTACAAGGGGCAACAATTCTGGAGTAGCAAGCAGTGGCTGGAAGAGCTGATGGGTGCTTTACCATGGAAAACAATGACACAGAGAAGTTCAGCTCTTGCTTTGGTACAGAGAAAACCTCCAGCCATCCAGAGGGAAGAGCAGCTCTGCTTTTCCCACTTCAGGGCTGTGAATTAAATGGATATTTTTAGAGCCTGGCAGAGGTCTGAAGCCACAACAAGGGGGAAGCTGCCACCGAGCTTTCCACTGATCACCCAAAATCACAATAGGAAAACAAAAAGCACGGACAACTTTGAAATTCTGTCTTTTGTTTTTTTTCTTCTTATTCCTTGGGATCAACCTGTGCCGGTGAAACAGCCAGGAAGCAGCTGGGATAAGAGCGAGGACAATTTGCTGTGGTGAAGCCACCAGCTCAGCTTGCCTGGCTCCAGATGCTGGAAGCCCCGGGGACAGCAGCAGCAGGGCTGGCCCCAGGCAGAAGGGATGGGAAGCAGGGCTGTCACATCCCACCCACAGCTCCGGTTCGGTGCCATCTCAGGGGTGGCTGTGCAGGGACTGTGCCCTCGCTGTCCCCGGCCATGCTCCCGAGCAGAGCCAGGGCAAACAGCTCAGCTGCCATGCACATCCCTGCTGAGCCCTCCAGCCGGAGCTGGGAATGTGCCAGGAGAGCTCTGCCATCCCGGGGAAGCTCCAGGGCGAGGTGCACGGGCCTGGGCAGCGTCCAGTGGCCGCGTGTGCCGACCCCGTGTGCTGGACACGGGGGTGACGGAAATGGGGGTGATGAGGGGTGCTCGGGGGTGCTGGCGGGGCGCTGGGAGGATGATGGAGAGCGGCCGCTCCCAGCGCCGCAGCTCCCGGTCGCTATAGCAACCTGGATCTCCCTCATCCCATTCTTTGCCTCATCGCTGCCAGCCAAGCGGGCCGCTGCAGAGCAGCGGGACAGGCTCATTCACTGCCGCCGATGGCGGCTCCCTGCACCCGGATAACCCCTGGATAAGCAGTCCTGCACGAAGTCCCCTCTCGGAGGGGTTTTTCACGTCCCCTGGGGTTGGCCCTGTCGCCAGCGCTGCAGTGGCAGAGCGCTTTCGGGCGGGGTGTCACCGTGACCTACTTAATGCAGGACGCGGTGACATCATGTCCGAGTGCCAGCGGCTGCCCAGCCCTCTGGGCCGCTGTGTCCAGCAGCAGTGCTGGGCTAATCCGGCCCCGGGGGCAGATTCCGCCGCGGAGGCCCCTCTGCCCGCCGGGGTAACCTCGCTCTGTCAGCACGGGACGCGTCTCCCCACTCCGCTGACCTGGAACAGCTGCGCTGGGTCCTGCCTTTATTTCCAGAGCTGATCTGAAAACCCAGATTTTTCTCCTTTTCTAATGGAAAGAGAGAGAAATTAGCTAAAGCTTCAGAGGACGCAGAAACGGCACGAAAAGAGACCCGCCGCTGTGCTGAGCCCTGCTGCGGCTTTTTCCCGTCCCCGCGCCCCCTCCCCCGTGAGCAGCGCGACTTTGGTCACACCGTCCCCGATAAGGGGTCACACAGTGGGCAAACAGTAACACCCCCGGGCATTTCCTCCACGGCTTTAGGGCCATCCTGCCCGCCACCTCCAGCTCGTTCCTGGCTGTTAACCCATGGGTTCTTGCGGAATGGGAGCGCAGAGGGAGGGGGTGCTCGTGGCTCGATGCCACCGATTAAGGCGGCTCCTCCTCCTCTCCCAGCATCCACACGATGACATTTTACCTGAGGACGCTGAATCATCCTTCAATTAATGACAGGCTTTTAAACTGATATTGAGGATCCTCGCTGAGGCCCCTCCTCTTAGAAATGCCTCTCTCCACGGCCAGGAGAACCGCTGGGACACAGGGATTGCTCCACCCCTGGGATTTCTGCTGTCCCTCCTGGGAGGCGTTTGATCGGAAGGACCCGGCAGCAGGGACACTGCAGGCAGTTCCCTGCTCCCTTCAAACACAGCGTCCTGGCAAAGCAAGGGCAGCTGAAAACACATCCCCAACCCTGCAGAACAGGGCAGGGACGGGAAGGGGAAGCTGCACAGTCAGGGTGACGCAGGGCAGACCTCGCATTGCTCCATCATCGCAGGAAGGGTTTAGTTCTGAACCCGCTGCTGCTTCCCTCTCATGCCTGGGGCAAGAGTACACCCAGGGCCCTTGGGAGGAGCCTGAAGAGACCCAGCAAACGTGCAGGGCTTTAAGGGGGTGTTAAACACAGGAGGAGGTCGGAAGAAAGCCAAGGAGCAGCTTGGGCTGAGGTTGGTGCTACTGAAAAATCCCTTAGCAGAACCAGGGGTCTCAGGAACAAGAACCCAGATCTTGAAGTGACTCAGAGCACTCGGCTCTGGCTGATCCCTACGTGCTCCTGGGATGGTTTCAGGGACGATGTTTGAACAGGTTACAGCTGTTCTCAGGATGCTGGGGGCTGATGAGCCTGTCTACACCAGGCTTCCCCAACAGTGCTGGCTTGTAAAGTCCTGAGGGAATGTGGCCTCTTTCCCAGCCCAGAGGATGGGGATGGTTGGTCATTAAGAATTCCATGGCAGAAAAGAGAAGAGGAGCAGTAACTGCAGCAGGGAATGAGGAGGTGAATGGGTTAAGGAGGAAGGGGGGATTTCAGGAAGGGCAAGAAGGAAGATTGAGGGTGGTTGGGCTGCAGCAGTCCCTAGTCCTATAATGAAGGGAAAAGTTGCTTCCTCCATCAGGGAAAACTGTCTATGAGGGAAAGCCCAGCTGGAATCAGCACTGACATCACCTCTGGATCAGTATTAGAGCTTCCCAATGACACACTTTGAGTCTAATCAAATTTCAGACATGATAGAAATCATCCCTATTCTGCTTGGGAGCACCGGGGTGGGTTGAGATTGAAGACAAAAAGCCTGGGGAGAACAGAGGTTGGGGCAGGTTTTGTAAATAAGATTTTCCTTCCATCACAAAACTTTCAAGTCAAAGAACCAAGTCCTGCTCTTAGTGCAGGTATTTAAAAAGGTGAATTTCATTGTGGATTCCTAATATCCTCTCCAAGGAGCAGGAGCAGCGAGTTCAGCCTAAGCTGAGGTGACAGCCAGCCTGGCAGGAGGGTGGCACCAGTCACAGCACGTCTGGAACACAGACCTGAGCTGAGAAATCCAAATCCCCCTTAAATGACCAAGGGCAGCCTCTTCTCTGCATTTCAAGCCAGATGTATCCTGAGAGCACCCAAATTTCCCTGTGTTCCCTTAATATTATGCATTCACAACACTGCAAGGCACCAAGGACAAGGCTCAGAGCCAGGAAATCAATTTTTTATGTGACAGCAGAATGACAGGCAGGATTTTAAGTGGATTTTCTGTATTCAGAGAGGTTGAGCAGACAATTTGGGGGCTATTACTTCAGGAGCATTTGCTGAGATGTTCCAGGGTGGTCTCAGTATCATTTCTGCAAAGTAAAGGGCTCTGAAGCTGCAATCCCAGAATGAAAACACTGGCACTTCTGCTTCCCTTTGTTCTCTTTATTCCCTGATACATTAGTACAATTCACATAGGCACGAAAAAAGGCAACTTGCTGTGAAGAGACAACTACATCTTATTTAAATACCTGACCTATTTCTGCTTTTCCTTTGCCTCACTCCACGAGGAGTCTGGATTTGCAGAAATAGATGAAAAAATGTGTTGGATCATGTGAAAAATACTCTTCCCTGTGGCAAAGCTGGCATGAAAAACAGGTGCATAAACAAAGAGATTCTTACTTATAGAAATGCAGAGTTTGAGGGGAAATGCACATTGCCAGGCTGATTCCCACTGTCACAGAATGGTGGGAAGTGACCTTAAAGCCCATCCAGTGCCACTCCTGCCCTGGCCAGGGACACTTCACTGTCCCAGGCTGCTCCAAGCCCTGTCCAGCCTGGCCTTGGGCACTGCCAGGGATCCAGGGGCAGCCACAGCTGCTCTGGGCACCCTGTGCCAGGGCCTGACTACTTTCCCAGGGAACAATTCCTTCCCAATTCATCCCTGCCCTCTGGCAGTGGGAAGCCATTCCCTGTGTCCTGTCCGTCCATCCCTTGTCCCCAGTCCCTCCCCAGCTCTCCTGGAACCCCTTTAGGCCCTGGAAGGGGCTCTGAGCTCTCCCTGGAGTTTCTCCTCTCCAGGTGAACACCCTCAGCTCTCAGTATTTGCACATTTTAATTTTCACCTTGAGGTGTTACTGCAGAACAACAGCTCCATAAACACAACGTGGACACACAACACACGAATGTCTGTCAGCAGCTGCCCCTCCTGGAAACACAGCCAATGCCATGGGATGTGCCCCAGATCCAGCTTGCTCAGCAGGCAGCTGATCTCATGCTGGAGATCACGGGCTGGATCACATCCCTGCCCTGTCAGACAGGGTTTAATGACCTGAGGAGAATCTCATCCAGCTTTTGGCAAGGTGATGTCCCAGGAAGGAGCAAGGGGGGTTCAGCCTGAAGGGAGAGGAACAGGGAAGGGCTGGTGCCTGCCTGTGACCCGGCAGTGAGGCTGCTGGGGCCTCCATGTCCCTGGAATAACCACGGCTCAGTTTTTGAGCAGGCTTGGGATGCAGCTTGAGAGCTGAGCCACGTCACCAGGCCCAGGAAAATGCCTTTAATGACTGCCTGGCACAGTTTGCACCTCCAGCTGCAGGAGAATTGATCCTTCCTCTTATCTCTGATTGCAGGGAGGGCAAGTTTTCCCTGAAATGCTATTTTTGAGCCTCTTCCCTTCCCACACTGGGCCTGCTGTCCACATGGATCGGAACCAAGGCTGTGATTCCTGGCAGTGCCAGTGCTGCAACTCCATCAACATGGGCATCATCCCAAAAAACCTGGGACCCTCTGGCCCTCTGGATTCGTCCCTCTGGACTCCCCCTCTGGGTTCATCCTGCTCCTTTCACAAACACCCCACAGGGATTTGGCACTGCTGCCAAGGTTGCAAGAAAATGGAGCTGGCGACATGCAGGGTTTTATTCTCCTGTATCAATTTCTCCACAGACAGATAAATTTATCTAAGAGTATGACATGGCATGAGATATCCTGAAGGTTTCCAGCCCAAGAGGGACACTGGTCAGTTCCAGGGCTGTGGAAGGACAGTAACAACAATCCTGAGCCATGTCAGATCCTATCTGGAGGAACCAAACGCTGGAGCTTCACCATCAGCAGCTCCATCTCTCAGCAGGCAGAATTATCGCTATTTCTGCTTCCATATTTTGAGGCTGTGCTGGGAGAAATCAGCTCTTCTGCACATGGCACTGAGAAATTTGCTACATCAACCAAATGCCTGCAAAGCCAAAGCCATTAACAAATGAAACATCCATGGCTCAGGCATTCAGCATTAATTTATTTTGCTGCAGTCATTCCAGCTGAGCAAAATGTCTCCCCCCACCCTGGTTCCTAATCAGCCTCCATCTCCCTCCAGGCTCACCACAGTTGTATCTTTCACATTGCTCCTGAAAACTTGAGAAATTGAGCTGTGGACAGGGAAAAATGACTTGTGGAGCAAATGTTTCCCCAGAACCAGATGAACTCTTTGTTCCAAGGCTGTCACGTCAGTTCAAGAGGCTCCCTATATGTTTTCTGAGGAGCCTTTGCAGTGACAAGATAAGATGCCACCACTGTGAAATAATCTCTGGGAAAAGAGCCACCCCTGCTGCCTGAGGGCTCTGCCCCCACTGAGGCTGAGTTGCTGCAGAGCTGGAGGGGCCCAAATGCCAAATTAACCCTTCAGCTCGACACAACCTGCATGGGGAGCATCTTCCTCCCATCAGAACACTTCCAAACACTTCCCACTGACATCCCAGACAGGGAATATTCCTCAGCCCAGTTTAACAACTGCACCTCAGGATCTCAGCTTTTCACACCTCAGGTTTTTGGTGCAGAGAGAGGCGGCTGATGGGGTTTTCAGTATTAAAAAAAAAAAGATAAACCCAATCTTTCTGCGAAACTGTTCTCAGTCTCATGACTCTCCCTTCCTGTCTGCAGCACAGTGAACTGACCTCTTCCCCTTGGCAGCCCAGAGCTCCTCTGAAGGCAGCTCTGAAAGCAGAACTCACTGATGGGAGAAGAGCTGACGCCACCCCGGAGCAGGGGACATGGGGACACGGTGACACCACACTCAGACCTCGTCACACGCACGAGCACAGAGAGTGGAAACCAAAAACCCAGCGGGAAAGGCCAGAGGATCAAAGGGATCCTTTGTGAGCCCCAGCACAGGTGTGACCCTCGCAGGGCAGTGCTCTCTTGGCACAGAGCCTGCTCTTACCAAACGCTCCGAGCGAGGTTCTGTTCCACCACAAGTTGGGAGTGAAGCAATTCTCTGCCTCGCTGGGTGACCCTCCATGGCTTGACAGGGCAAGTGATTTGTTCAGGCGATTAGAGAGAGTCTGCCAGACACCAGAGCCATGAAAACCCTCCTTAAGTCATGCAAATTTCTCCAGCGCTAAAATCCTGCCCCAGCCCCGAGAGAACAGCTTCTTGGGATCCCTGAGGAACAGAGGGCACAGAAACCTCCTGCTGCCAAGCCCAGTGTGACATTCCTGCCAGCCCAGGTGAGCTGCTCAGTGAGCCAGGCTCTGAAAAACCCACCTGAGAATGACCTGGCAGCTTAGAAATCCCTCCTGGGCTTTGGTGAGGTGCTGTCCCACGGCCCCACAGGGAGGTCACGCCTGTGGTGCAGCATCATCCCTGCAGCAGATGCTGGAAAGAGATCACAGAATCCCTGAATGGTTTGGTTGGAAGGGACCTCAAAAACCAACCAGTGCCACCCCCTGCCACTATCCCAGGCTACTCCGAGCCCCCTCCAGCCTGTCCTTGGACACTTCCAGGGATCCAGGGGCAGCCTGTGCCAGGGCCTCCCCACCGTCACAGGGAAGATTTTCTTCCCAATATGCCATCTGATCCTGCCCTCTGGCAGCTGCAAGCCATTCCCTCTTGTCCTGTCATTGCATCTTTTTGGACCAGCCTTTCCCAAAGATGATGACACTCACCTGACTCTCTCTGGGTGGATGCACTTCCCCATGACTCCACTCAGGGAAGAAGCAGCTACCTTTAAATTGCTGCCTGCAATTATTGCAGGATTCCTGCAGCACAAGAGGGGAACAGCTGGAATTACTGGCTGCATGTGTAAACACTGGTGATCAGACGAAAGCAGCTGCTGACAGGTAATTCCAAGCTCCCTGGGC
Source organism: Chaetops frenatus (assembly GCA_013400775.1). Taxonomy (NCBI): domain Eukaryota; kingdom Metazoa; phylum Chordata; class Aves; order Passeriformes; family Picathartidae; genus Chaetops; species Chaetops frenatus. The sequence continues at coordinate 160,671 of VZTR01022655.1, read as the reverse complement.
AGAGCAAACACTGAGGTCACTCACTGGAGCTGCTCTTGGCTCTCTGTCCCTCCCTCAAGAGCTGAGGCTGCTGCCAGCACAAAGGCAGTGTAATTAAAGTTTATTAATCTGCAGTTTTGTGCTGGAACCTCTGCAAGGACTTCCCATGATCTTGGGGGTCTCTTCCAACTGAAATAGTTCTGTGATGTCTCACATCCTCCATCGTCTCTGAGCTCTCTGGAAGTGTGACCCATGTGTGCTGCTGCAGGGTGAGAGGGGAGTTCAGTCCTTGGGGAAGACCTGGGAATGCAGGAGCAGGACATGGGAATGTTGGGATACCATGGAGCGAGGCTGCAGCCAACACTCAGCAGCCTGCAAGTATGTCTACAACTTTAAAAGCAGGTGGTTTGGTTTTTTTAAAACGTGATATTTGAATTAAAACCAAGTTCTGATTTTAACCTTTGCTGTGCACACAGGGAAAAGCTCCCCAGCCTGGGTCAATCACTGCAATCACTGATTTTTTCACTTCACTGTCTGCAGTTACTTCTGTCTCACCCAGCAGGGGCTACATTAACTCACCCCATAAACACCATGTCCTGTGACACCAAATCCCTCCTGTGACGCCAAATCCATCCAACTCTAACAGGTTGCTTTTGTGCCAAGAGGACGAGTTACACATCCAAACTCTTCCCATTATTGGGATTAAGGGTTTGAAAGCAGAGGTGTGAAGTGAGGGGAAGAAGAGGCTCTCCCTGAGGATGTCATGGTTGCACTTGATGATTTTGAAGGACTTTTCCAAGCTAAAGGATTCTGTGATTTTGCTCTGCCCCTTGGGTAACCGCTGGCTGATTATCCCATTTCCCCTTATAAAGACAAGGAGTGCAACTAAACCCTGAGCACTTCAGATCTGCTCCAGAGATAACTCCCACTTGAGATAAAGGAGCAAGCGGTAACAGGAGCTGATTAAGAGCCACAGGCGGAAATCCAAGCGGCAGCAGCGTGTCCCAGGATTTACACACTGGGGTAGGAGCCTGCAATGCCAACAGGTGGAGCAGCTGTTAACAGCAGGCTCGGGAAGCACATTTAAGGAGTGTATTGAATTTCAAAGGCATCCTGTCTGGAATTGGGCTGGGCAGCAGGAGAGGCCGGGCTTCCCATGTGCAACCCCCCTGGATGGGAGCACAGCAGCTGCTGGCCCGTGCCATGGGAGGTGTAAGGCGTGGAAATAAACGAGCAGAGGAAAGAAAACTCACCCTACTGGTAATTTACTGGTACCTTACTGGATAACTCAGAGCCTCTCTACCTCAGAGACAGCTCTGAGAGCCCCCAGTCCCCCATCCAACTGTTCCCCAGAAGGCAGGATGAGAAAACTTCATTTATTCAAAGCTACAAAGCCCCTCTTTCCATGCACTATCGATTTCAAAGCAGCCAGTTGCTGTTTGGGAATAGGAAGCTCCCGAAGCAGGCAGGATTTCCCTGTGGAATTACTCTGGTGCCGGTCTCAAATTCCCAGACCAGGACAGGAGAGCCCCTGAGCTGTCACAGGGCACTGGCTCCACATGGACCTCAGGCTTCCCTTCAGTTCCCACATTGAACAGGGAGTGCAGGCAGGTGCAGTGAGCTCGTGTTGGCCTGAAAGGTCTCTGTGCTCTCCCGTTCCAGCCAGAACCATCCCCATCACCCTCTCCTGGGCTGTTGGAAAATCCCCAATATTTCCTGCTGACCAAGCTGAGTCTGAGAGGAGAACTGGAGCCTCCCATGCTGTGGAAGTTCACCCGGAGAAGCTGCAGAGCACCTCCTGTCCCCTCCAGCAGCACCTCTGTGTTCTTTTTCACACAGGAAACCACAACCCAAATCCAACCCTGCTGTGGACTTGCACGGCTGCAGCCTCTGGAGGCAGCTGGATGCCACCTTCCCAAAATGACACTGGCTGGGTGTGTTTCTGTACAGGAGGAGCACTGTAAGGTCATGGAATGGTTTGGGTTGGAAGGGACCTTAAAGTCCATCCCATTCCACCCCTGCCATGGGCAGGGACCCCTCCCACTGTCCCAGGCTGCTCCAAGCTCCATCCAACCCAGCCTTAGACATTCCAGGGATCCAGGGACAGCCACAGCTCCTCTGGGCACCCTGAGCCAGGGCCTCCCCACCCTCACAGGGAAGGATTCCTTCCCAATATCCATCTAACCCTCCTGTTGTTCAGTTTTAAACCATTCCCTTGTTCCCATCACTGTGGATGTGATCACTGCACTGTCACTGTCACTTATCACCATCACCACACTACAGCTGTGAGCTGGTAAAACTCCTACTGCTTCTGACTCTATCTGCCTCCACCTGGTTTTTCTCCTCAGGTTAATTGATGAGGGAAAGCCAGAAGGCAAATGATGGGATGGTTTGGCCATGAACAGAATTACAGCTTTGAAAAGGATTTTCCAAAAATTCCACTTTTGCATCTGAACGCAGCTCCTGAAGGCAGGTTGTTGCCTGTGAGGTGTCACTTCCAGCCTTTAAAGCCAAGGAGATGTTGATACTAATCCAGATGAATTTAAGATTTTTCTAGAATCTTCCAGGCAGAGGATCATGAGACATCAACAGCTCCACAAATTCTGGAATCAGAATGGAGAGGAAAGCTCCAGGAAAACCCCTCTGCACCTGGGACAGGGCATGGCCCTCCCACATCCCAGTCCTGGGACACAGGGAAAAGCAGAGACTGGGACAATGGAAATGTTTGATGGGTTTGCTGCTGAGCCAGGGATGTGCCAGTACTCATTCCTGATGTCCTGAGCTCTTCCTGGAGCAAGACCAGCAGGAAGAGCAGGGGCAGAGCATGGCTGTGGTGCCTGGCAAAGGGGGACAGCCCTGGTTCCAAACCCAGGGCAGTGCCCCTGGCTCCTGGAGCACTGCAGGAGATGGGATTGTGCTGCTGGAAGGGAATTGTGGCACCTCCTGCCTCTCCTCCTTGCCTTTATCTCCTCATCTGCAGGATCCAAAGGAGAGGAAAACGGAGGGATGAGCTGTCTGCTGCCTGGTTGCACAAGGACACAGAGAAAAGGGAGAACAGGGTGCTGTGCTATTTTGAGCTGCCTCCTCCTCAATTCCTAGGGGTGGAATTTTACCTCTGGAGTGTTGATTGCTTTGTAGGAAGGATTTAAAGACTACTTACACAAAAATGATAATTAAAACCTAAATTAAACATAGGCCTAGTCAATACTTTCCATTCCCATTGTTCTCAAAATCCAAAATAACATTTCCAATTTGCCATAGAGATTTACTAGCATTTTTCTACCATTTCACTAAAACAAACTCAAAATGCTGGGTTTGAAAATGAGAAGTCTGTAGAAAGTCCCACTGGCAATAAGCTTCCAGCATGACTCCTTAACTCTGCAGCATCCAAAGTGACTTCAAATTAAAAGAATTTTGAAGCACTGTCATTACTTTGATTACTAAATCAACACTTGATTTAGTAAAATCACTGGCAGCTCATAAAGTATTAACAAGAACAACTAACAAGTGGTAGCAGTTATATATAATGTTTTGCAGCTATATTTACAAACTGAACTCAGCCTAGAATCAATACAGCTGAAATCCCACCTCAACTCATTCCTTTAACATTTCTGGTTTTACTTTGGAAAACCAGAAAATGCTCAAAATAAGGGGAATATCCGCTAAAGTAGAGACCAAACCAATGGTTGGACTCAATGATCTTGGAGGTCTTTTGCACCCTCTGTGATTCTCTCTGTGAAAGTTGAATGCTCATTACCTGGGATAAAATGCCCTTGGTAAATCCAGAGTCCAGAAAAACTATCTTCCAAACAATCCATTCCAGCCTCACTGCTCTTGTGCCAGTAGACAGGAGAAATTAAATTAATAAGTGGATATTTAGACCTGAAAACTGGAGGCATCAGTCCCAGCAGGGCTTGGCAGATTGGGAGTGGAAAGGGTTGGAACACAGCTCTGCCTAAGCTCTGGTTAAATGTAATGAGTGGTTGGGTTTGGATAACGTTGTCAGGCAGTGCAGACTGTGCCTCCTTATATAACCTGAAGTGCAAACAGATTTTGTGAATAAGCACTTTCAAGTTATAAGTGGGCTTTTTGTTAATAAATGTCAATAATCAGTTGCTGCAGCAACGGGGATTGATCCCCTGGCAGAAAGGTGGGGAGCAGAGCCAGCTCCCTAGCAGCTTCTTAATTTGCAAGATTTCTACCCATCTGCTCTGCCAGAAACCCCATGGAATTAAGGGGTTCTTGGCATGTGGATCTGGGATGGCTCCACCCAAACCCTGCTGGGGATACTGGGAGGGCATAGTGCAGCCAGTGCTCGCAGGGATGCACCCCACCGGGCAGGAACATTTAACTGCTCCACTCCTTTCCTGCTGGAAAATTCCTTGGTGCTGCCCAGCAGCCAAATCAACCTTGCCCAGCTGAGCAAAGCTTCAGGTGACACCTCACTGCAGGCAGGTGAGAGGGACAGGCTCGTGTTTGGCTCCGCTGCCTTCGGCCGGAGCTGCTTGACCCAAACACCAAACCATGCGCGTGGCCAAAATCTATTTTGGGCAGTGAGAAAGCGGCGCTGGCCGTGGTTTAACAGAGCTTGACTCAGCTCAAGCAGCTCCTCCATCGAGTGAAAATGAAAGCAGGCACGGAGCCAAGCCCTGATGCTGCTCAGGTCCATCTGTGCTCCCGCCCGCCCCAGGCGAGTGCAGCAAACGCTCACAAACAGGGGTTTTTTAGAAAGAGTGAACGTGGCTCTTGGCCAGCAAGATGATGGAGCAGTGGGCAGCAAAACGCTGGGGGTGTGGTGGGAAGGAGGGACAGGGAGACACCTGGGTGGGCTGCACCCCACATCCTCCCCCTCTGCTGTCCTGACAGTGCTGGGCAGGAGCAAATCACCCTCTGCTCAGCTCCTTTGGAACCACTCCGATGGCACCAGGGAAGAAACTAAGGACAGTTTTAGCCTTGTTCTCCAAAGCTCTGAAGCTCCATCAACTTCTGCTGCCCTCACCCTGCCTCTCCTGCAGCGATGGCTCTTCCCCACAGCTCCACTTCAAACACGAACCAGGGGGGTTTTGGTGAGGCAGCACCTCCTGCCCCTTGGTCCCTGTTCCAGAGCCAGGCACCCCCTGGAATCTTCAAAGACCCTTCCTTTGTCACTGTCCCTCGGTGCTCCAGGCAGATCTTACCTGAGTGAACTGAAAAGAAACTGCCCCAAGGTTCAGTCAGGGCGATTCTCACCCCTGGGGCTGTCTGGCACCCTCTGGCATTCCCCAGCATTCCCGGGCCCTTCTCCACCTCAACACCAGCAGTACCCACGGGATATGGGATGGTCTGAGGTTGGAAGACTAGGAAGTGAACAAAAATGTCCTGACTTTATGTCAAAGCTTCTACCACAGCCCTAAAGAAATGGTGACAAATATTGGACAAACAGGGAGGATGTTTTTGTGTGTTCACAGATAACAATCAACCGAGCTCTCAGAGAACCAATAAACTGACAGACTGACCTGATCAAGTGCTATGGGTTGGTTTTCTGCATTTTAAATCACTTCCGTAGCTCTTCTGTGAAAGTATTTCCACCACATCCTTTTCCATGTCCCTCCATGGAGAGCAGGAGTCAGTCACATCCTCTAGGAAATGATACTGGGAGCAAATACTCTGAAATCCTTGCCCTTCCATAAATACACAGAATTTCTTTGGTCATGTTGTCAGGAGACCCTTTCTGCACCCTGAAGTTGCAGGGGCACAATGATGTGATGGGGAATTGCTGGTTTGAGAGACCAAAGATCTCAGTGACCTGTCATTTTTCTCCATGAGGATTATCAAGGGCTTCCCAAACCACACATCTTCCCAGAATTATCTGTGTCTGATGGGATCTCTCTGGATAATGTGTTTAAGTTCTTCCAGTTCTGCTGGCAGCACCTCCCTGGTTTTATCCTTGCAAACATGTTTCAAGGAGATGTTCTACTTAACATCCTCCTGTGATCCTGGAGAGCACTTCAGGGTTGCCTCCAGACAGCCCTGAGAGGTACCCCCTCATGAGCCCTGACTCAGACAGGTTTAGAATTTCCAATGAAATCAGTCTGAGAATGAGTCAGGAGCTGGTTCTGAAGGCCTTGGCTGGGCCTCAGCTTTTGAAGGAGCTGAAGCTTTAGCAGAGGATGTTCACGGAGGCCGAGGAAGCTGAAAGGGCTTTGTTTGAACCATGGGAAACTTTTGCTTCCCAGTCCTGGGTCCCTGCACTCCCTGAATCACCTCCACACATGGAATATGAACACCCGTGAGCTGAGGGACATGAGTGACTAAAACCAGGTTCAGTCCCAGGTTGCAGGGGACAACTGGCACCAGGGAAAGGAGCTCAGCACCAGGGAAAGAACCTCAGCACCATCCACCACCTCAGGTTGGGTCTTAACACAGCCTGGGAGCAGATTCTCCCTATGGATATCACCTGTGAACACTTCCAGCAGCTTCTCTGGCCTGGGAGACCCTAGGAGAGGATCTCAGCTGCTTCCTCCTGCTGCCTGTGGAACCACCTCCACACTTGCTCCTAATTTTTATGTAGAAGAAAGTCGACAAAAAAGAAGTTGGAAACTCCAGAGAAAAGGCTTTGGCTGAAAAGTAGAACTGTAAAAGCTCAGTCCTGAAGGAGCCCTGTTGGAATTCTGGAGGCAAAGGAGTCTGGAGAGGTTTTTCCATCATACAGCAAACACTCCTCCAAGCCCAGATGTTTCCCAAGCATCCCCAACACATCTATTTCCAGGGCTGGGATGCTGAAGCAAGAACTCCTGGTGGGAACACCAGCAGTCTGATAGTAGAGTATTAGCATTTGTTTGAAACAAGCTGCAGGACAGGAACAAAAAGCCCCCATCAGCTGGGGATTTTTTATTCTTTCCACTACTAATTTACTGGGAAGTTTCTGTACCACAAACTCTGCACTGATTGCACCACCAGGGACAGCTCACCAAGCTCTTGGCCCAACCTGGGAGGATTTTGTGTATTTTAAATATTTTATGTATATGTATTTTAATTTCCATCTTCCCAAAGATACCACTTAATTACCTGAGAAATTGGAATTCATGAAGACACTGGAGAGAAGAAACCACTTCCTGGACATGTCTCTCCTAATGCTGAGGGATTATAAAGTGGGAATGTCTTATCCCATCTTTTTGGTTGATGCTGATAATTAATATTCATCAGATCAACTGCAGACAATGTCTCTGCCATGTTATGTTTCTGCTCAACAACCACCTCCAATGCCAAGAGCTGAGGTTGTTCCAGTAGCAGCTCCCTGTGGGATCACCCTGAGGATATCTCTGACCATCCACATGGGATTTTGGAAGAGAAAACCTCCAACCTTGATCCCAGACATGTGGCAAAGCCAACCCTGCCAATCTAAACTGAGACTGTTGTGCACCCTGCAAACAGCCTGGGTTTGTTTCCAGCAGAAATTCAGAATTAAGGACATGAAACAAATTTCAGCCTTTTCTGAGCTGCCTGATCTATCCCAGCTCTGAGCACTGCACGTCCCCAACTCCCCCACACAGGATCTGGGGAAGGTGGGGGTGTGAGCACACTCTGGGAGCTCTTTGGGAAGCTCAGGATCCTGCTTTGGCCAGATGAGCTCCAGTTTGCATCAACAAATGGACACTGGCAGTGCCCAAGGCCAGGCTGGATGGGGCTTGGAGCAGCCTGGGACAGTGGGAGGTGTCCCTGCCCATGGCAGGGGTGGCACTGGGTGGGCTTTAAGGACCTTTCCAACCCTCCTGTTCTCTGATTCTGTGACATTCAATCATTTTTACACATCCATGTGAGTTGTTGCTAAGAAAATAATGAAGTACCTAAGATAAAATAATTTATTGTGTTTTTTAAGCCTTACTCCACTTGCAGGCAATGAAACAGATTTTGGCCACTGGTGTCTCAAACCCTTCATTTTGGGAGTTTCCCAAAGGATCACTTTACTCTGGAATATGGCAGTGGCTCCTGGTGCTCCTCACACAGAGGGTGAGGCCCCAGCATTCCCTCAGGAATTCCAGCAGTGCTGCTGTGTCAGGGACAGGGACAGACCCCAGAGCTGTGCCAGGGGGGATGCTCCAAAGCTGGAGCACACAGGAACAGTCCCACCAAAATCCTTCCTGGGAGAAAAGAAACCCAAAGCTGGGCAGAACTGCAGAGAGATCACAGGGCTGGGGGAAATGAGCACTGCCCAAAAAGGAGAAAAACCACAAAAAAGAGAACTTGCCTCAACTTTCGGGAACACAGGATGCTGTGCTGGGGAAGGACCTTGCACCAAGAGCCAGTCCCTGGCCCTGGCCTGGCCAAAGGGCCACTGTGGCCATGTCTGAGGCAGCCCAGCCCGAGCAGCCCTGCCTGTCCCATGGCTCCCCACAGGACGTGCCCACACCTGCAGCTCCAAGTGTTCCAGGCAGGAATGATGATGTATCCCAAGTGCATCCCTTCCCCTCCAGCAAACACTGCCTGCTTTCATGTCAGACCTCAGGCCCAAGCAAACACATCGAGGTAATTGCAAGGACACAGAAAATCACTCAAGAAAAAGCAGTGTTTGGCCAGGGCTGAGAGACAGAGGTGGAGCTGTCATCAGACATGAAAATCATGCAGAGAGAGCTGGGGGCATGAGCAGGAGGAAAACCAGGACAATAAAAACGTAATATGGACTGTATAAAACCAGATTTTAATCTCACAGAACCACAGAATATCCTGAGCTGGAAGGGACCCATCAGGATCATCCAGGCCAACTTCTGGCCCTGCACAGACACCCCAACAATCCCACCCTGAGAGTGCTGTCCAAGGCTCCTGGAGCTCTGTGGTGCTGTTACCATTCCCTGGGCACCCTGATCTCTGTTTATCTTAGCAGCAATTTCCTCCTGGTCCACGTCTGCTGAACACAAACATGGACACAAAGCTCCCACTGAACTCCTGAGCGAGACCTTTGGCAGAGCTGTGACCTGGGGGAGGGCAGGGGATGCTCTGTGTCCCAGCCAAGGCCATCACACAAATGGGATGAAGCAGCAGCAACACAGGGAGGAAAATATTTCCACCCTGAAGCTCAGGATCCAAGTGAAAAAGAGAAATATTCCTACACTGCAACCTGCTGTGAGGTCTGGGCCATGGTAGAGGACACTGGGGACCTGGAACTGGCACCTACAAATGGGCAGGAAGGGGAAATTTGTGAATTAAATTCTCTTTAGTCTTAGGCCTGAGACTGAATTCTGAAGTGAAATAAGTCAATTAAATAGAGTTCAAAGTATTTATCATGTCTTAGCCTAAATCAGTTTTAATAACAGGTTTGTGTGCCCAGGGTTTAATGGCTTCAGCAAAAATATCTCCAATGTACCAGATGAAATAACTCCATGTAGGAGCCCAACAAACGCCAACCCACCTTCTAATAATAAACTGTTTCAGGCTTTCATTTTCTAAATTGTTCTGTGTCCTCTGGAGAGGTTCCCTTGAACCTGCCGCATAATGAGAGATTGCAATAAATCTTGTCAAACCAGACAAACACCACGAAATTTTAATTTTACTTTTAAATTGCAGCTGAGTGCTCCAGTGGATGTTATTTTTTGGTAACTGCTACATAACTAAGGCGGAGGAGTTTGCTTATTTTTAACAGGAGAGCATTATTGTCTCCATGTGTTAAAATATTTAGTTGCCTATAAAAAATTCAACCCTTATAGATGCAGAGATGGATTTGCTTCTCCTGCTGCAGCTCTGGCCAGTAAGGGAGACAAAATACAGGAGATAAGGGGGGAAATATAATCATTGGAAAGGATGCCTTACCCCCATGATAAGAGAGGCTTCTTTTTTCAATATGGAAAATTTTCTGTACCAAAAATCAGATTTTCAGCATGGAAAATCCCCCCATATCTGTCCCACCATGGTGCTGCATAGTCTGAGCCATGGCTAAAGCTTGGCAAGGGTCTGAGAAGCAAAATTATTTCTGTTGTTAAATCACATACCACGAAAATTCCCCCAGATTGTTGAGACTTGTGGGAAATGGGCTTTTTGGTGCTGTTCCACCATTTCTGTTAAGGGAGTTTGCAGATCACTGAGCAACCTTCACGCTCAAGGCTTCTCTCCACACACTGTGCTGAGCACATGGAGCTAAATTTTAGGGACAACGCCCTCCCTTGGAGCCCATGAGGATGCAGGAGGGCACCTTCCTCCTGCTCCTCCTCCTCCTCCTCTTCCTGCTCATCCCTGCTCTAGGAATCCCATGTATGGTTCCCCATGGAATAAGGAGTTGCAGCGATGACCCGGCCCCTTGGCCACAAAGCATTTCCATATTATTGTTGTTATTATTGTTATTGTTAAGGATTTGGAGATGAACTCATTCAATCACCCAGGCGCTGTGACAGCGACTGCCTGGGATGCTGCTGCTGTTGCCATGGTGACTGTCCCTGCTCTGGATACCCCAAAATCCCCAGCACCCCTCCCAGGCACCCCTGTCACCGTGTGCTGCACAGAGGGTCCCATTTCCCCTCCTCTTTGTCACAGGAGAAGCCCATCTGTACCCCCAGCCCTACTGTCTCTCCCCATCCCCTTTCCCATCTCGTCCTCCCTGGCTCTGCTCCAGCTGTTTCCTAGAAAGGCTGAAACAAAAGCTGCTCTGGCTGTCACAGGAGATCCTTGCAGGGCATCACCCTTGGCCAAAGTGACAGGATCACCCCCAAGGCCACCAGCAGCCTCTGTCCCAGTGGACACCGGCTGGAGAAAAACATTCTGAGTTTTAACTGGCATGGCCTTACCTCCTGTGTCTGCAGAATTAGGAGAGCTGGTTCAAAGATTCCTCAATAGTGAGATTTAAAAACAAAACAGAACAAAACAAAAACCAACCAAGCACAACTTGCATTTGTGTTTACACTTAAGGGACCCTTCATTCAGTCACCTAAATCAACCTGAGCTCCCCTAGACTGTGCTGGGATGCTGTGGCTATTCCAACACATCCCTGTGGGCAGGGAAAAGGACAAATGCTGGAATGGATTACACTGGAGAGGAGACTGAGCTGAGCAGGACAGGCAGGGACAGGGAGGGACAGGGAGGGACAGTGCAGGGACAGGCAGGGACAGGGAGGGACAGGGAGGGACAGGCAGGGGTGGACAGGGATGGACAGGGA
>VZTR01022655.1:49225-149073 GCA_013400775.1 Chaetops frenatus | reverse complement strand
GCAGGACAGGCAGGGACAGTGCAGGGACAGTGCAGCAGGACAGGCAGGGCCCCAGCCAGGCTGCAGCAGCTCCATCCCAGCCCCTGCCCAGCCCAGCTCCCATCTCTGAGTTGAGTCAAGGCTGTGAGAGACAATCCAACCAATACCAAACACGAAGAGCAAATCCCATCCATAGGGGCTGATGCCCGGCCCTCACACACCAAGAGAGCCAGCCCTGTGCCAGGCTGCAGCCCCAGAGCCTGCCAGGATTATTCCCAGAGCTCAAGGGCACGCTGGCATCTCACTGAGTGGATCCGAGGAGCTGCTGACAGAACCATCTCTGGTGCCGGCCTCTGTGAAGTCACCATATGAGGAGGAAGTGAAACATTTGCATGAGCTAAAAATGTTCTCCTTTGCTGTGCAAGGCTGTGGAGCTGCAGCACGCCCCCTCCGCCACCCTCCTCACCACGGAAACGTCTTCTCCTGGCTGGATCATTCCTATTTGTGCTCCCAATCCCCAGGCCTGAGTCATGGCAGAACAGAACAGCCTTTCTTTGCAAAAATATATTTCCCCAACACACACAGTTACAGGATGTGCCCGACTCCACAAGCTCCCAGAATATTTTTAATGGTGCTGAAAGGAATCATTAAATCTGGAGTTGGGACTGGGATGCCCTCATTCCTAATTCTCACTGTCAGGCAGGCCTTGACCTCCAATTCCTGCTCTCTCAAGCTCAGCTGACAACACTCAGCAAACCCCAGCAGGATGTGGCTGCTGTCAGTAGGTGAAATTAAAACAACCCCAAGGATTCATCAGAGATTGCTGTTCAGGAGGGAATTTTAAGATGTGACAGGGCCCGGGGTCACTGTGCTGCTCTCCAGGGTGGTGACAGCCCTTCCCCAGCCCAGGGCAGGAGCTGGCAGCAGCCTGGCTCCCTCTGCACACTGAATTTTGGCGCTCCCTGACTGAACAGCCCCTTCCAGCAGAGCAGTGCTGCAGAGCTGTTTGCTGGAGGATGCTGCTGCTGGCCTGAGCCCCCAGAGGGATCTGTGCCTCCCTTCCAGCTCCTGGGGGAGGACTCTCTTCAAATGAACATTTAAACCCCTGGGAAGCCCAGGACTGATTCCCAGGCCAGGTCTATATTATTGTGATTGTTATTCCAGGAACAGATGGAGGGACCATCCCCTCCTGCATGAAGACCTGTGCCAGGAGCCACACAGAGCAATTGCAGCCACCCCGAAAAGCTCCTTTCCCAGCCTGATGCTGCTCTCCTGATCCTGCTCTTCAGCCCCTTGTGTGAGCCCAGTCCTGGATCTCCCTCAGCACTGAGGGATCTCAAGCTTGTTACAGTCACTCCTGATGGATCTGTCCTTTCCCGAGCTGCTACTCCTCCTCCAGGCTGGGCTGCTGCCTTTCCCCAGCCTGCTGAAGTACCTGAGGATTTTAGGACATTACAGCCTGTCTCCAGATCTGTTTTATTTCCCCAGACAAAAGGTTTTCCACTAATCTGTGCTCTCCTCCCTCCCCTACCTCCTCACTCTCATCCTGTTTCAGCCTCATCTGAAGACCACATTACACAAAAGCGAGGGACTAAACCCAGTGTGTGAGGTGCTTTGTGTTTAATGCTGCTGTATTTAATTGCCTGCATCCCAGGGATCAAAGAGGCTGCACTGGGAAATCCAGGAGGCAGCAAGCAAGCGTCAGTGTAATTTGATGGCTGACTTTCTGCTCATTAACCCAATTCCTTTGAACTCAAGCAGGAGATGCAGTAACACATCACTGGCAACCAACCTCGAAGGGATGCCAAAAGGGATGAGTCCCGGGTGAGCTGGAGAGGGAAGAGCTGATGATGCTGGAATTTCCCAGACTGCATGGAGGAAAATTTCAGGAGTGCTGATCACATGTCAGTCTGTCCAAGAGACTGCTGACATGGGGAACCTCACACCATCCCTGCAGTCCAGGCACTCTCCTTTGCATCTCCTCCTCTTTCCTTGGAAAAGAGCTTGTGAATCTGATAATCAGATTTATTGGTATTCTGTATCCTCACCTACAAAAACGCTGCAGAGGAACATTTCACATTTCCCTGGAGGGACAGGACACAGGAAATGGCTTCCCACTGCCAGAGGGCAGGGATGAATGGGATACTGGGAAGGAATTCCCCCCTGTGAGGGTGGGCAGGCCCTGGCACAGGGTGCCCAGAGAAGCTGTGGTTGCCCCTGGATCCCTGGCAGTGCCCAAGGTCAGGTTGGACAGGGTGTGGAGCAGCCTGGGACAGTGGGAGGTGTCCCTGCCCATGGCAGGGGGTGGAACTGAGTGGTCCTTAAGGTCCCTTCCCACTCAAACCATTCCAACACACTGTGAGATCAACAACCACTGTTCAAAAGTGATTTCTGAATCATTGCAGAACTGGCCCCACTGCTCTCTGTACCTCAGAGAGAGCACTGCAGGCCCAGCCAGGCACAAGGCACTGGCATTGTGCAGAAACCTCCTCCTTGTCACACTGTCCTTGTGTCCCTGTAGTCTGAGCTGTGTAACACAGTCAACAGGAACCCACAATGGTGATAAAACTGTCTTGCATTCTGGGAAAAGAAACGGGATCAGAGACTGGTCTTCAAGTCCAAGATCATTTATTCATAGAATCCCAGACTGGTGAAAGGGACCTTAAAGCTCATCCATTCCCACCCTCTGCCATGAGCAGGGACACCTTCCACTATCCCAGGCTGCTCCAAGCCCTGTCCAACCTGGTCTTGGACACCTCCAGATGGGCAATTGTCACTTGGCATGACCTGCCCTGGAGCTGCAGGATGAGAGCTGGCCTGGCTCACTCCACATGACCAATGGCCAGTCTGGGCTGCCAGTGGGAAGGGGGCATGCAGGAAGGGGTGGCTAGATAAAGCCATTTTCCCTTCAACCACTTTGTAGAAAAACTCCTCTTTATTTCCCTGTTTGCAATTCATGACTTGGCTAAACCAGCAGAGCTGCTCTGCACAAACACCTGCACTCACCTGCACTCACTCCCTGCAGCACCTGCAGTGCCCACAGCCAGCACCAGGGCTGGGGCTGACACAGCAAACAACCAGGGCTTGTTAGCACTGAGGGTGCCTCAGACCTGGAGAGAGGGCACTCACACATCAGGGATCTCATTTGCTTCTTCCTCACCTTCATTTCATCACCTGCCACCTCTCCCTTGGCTTGTTACCTTTGTTTAAAAATTGATGCAGCCCCTGCTTAAACATTCCTTGTGCTTTGCTTGCAGGGACTGCGCAGACCTGACTTGGGACTTGATGCTTATTTAGGGATATTCCAGCTGGGCAAGTACCTTGAAAAAGCAGTTCTGAGTCTGCTGGAAACAAAACAAGGAGGATGACAGGGCTTCAGGTGAAATAAGGGAACCCAGCCCATTAGGGCTCTGTCAGCAGGGCTGGGGTGAAGCAGGACACACCTCAAAGGAGCTGGGGCGGGGCCGTCACCCCACAGAGCTCCAGGCAGGTCCTTCACTCACTGCCCTCACACTGAAACCCACCCCATTCACCTGTCTAGACACAAAGAACTCCAGGTTAATTAAACCTGGAACCAGTAAACCCCATGGAGGCACCAGTTTATGAAGGCTCAGACTAAATACAAACTTTGCCAGGAAGAGCAAGGGGTGGGAAGAGGCACAAAGGAACCGAAGCCATGCTGAGAAAAGACTTTTATCCAGACACAGCTGCACTGACAGAGCTCTTTGGAGAGGGGGAGTGAGATGTGGGGTTCATCAGTTGTCCTCAGAGATAAAGAGCATGAAGAGATGGGTGAGAGATGGATCTGGGGAGGGGTGGATGTTGTCCCCTTCACAGCAGGGCCCCTGCACCCAACAAAGCTTCAAGCCTCCATCTCCCCTGATATTTACACCTGCTAAGTCACTTGGAATCCCAGCCTGGAGGCCCAGTCCCTGTCAGATCTCTGCTCTGAGGAAAGGAGATAAGCTGTGAGTGACAGGATCTTCAAAGCACAGAGAAAACTGCAGTAACCCGAGGCCTAATGGGCAGGAATTCAGTTTAACTCCTGGGAATTCACCCCAAGGCTGTCCCAAAAGTCAAGGGCAGCTACAAGGCTGGTGAAGGCTCCAGCTATGAGCAGGACTGCAGTGGCTTCACAGCCTGGGACAGGGGATAACCTTTCTAAAGTGCAGAGGAAAGTCAAGAACCTTCCCCTGGAAAGTTTATGGTTAAAAATAAGCTCTTGGTAAAAACCACAAAGCTGTTGCACACTTAACCTCTGCCACCCCAAACTTCCTCTGCTGATGGTTGATATTTGGGACTGAAAGCAGAAACAGAATTCTGTCTTCTGAAAACAGAGGTGCATTTCAGCCTGGTTCCCTCTGCTGTCCCCACTCCATCCCCAAATCTCACAGACAGGGAGAACGTGAATAAATAAATCAAATGCAAAATGCAGTGCCAGGATACCCAAATAAAGCCTTTTCTGGGGGAAGGCAGATCAAACCCAGCCCATGGCTCTGCCTAGCTCCTGTCACGGGTGAATTTCTTTGCACTGGCCATGGAATGCAAATGCACCAACTCTTCCCTGGGAAGCTCCTGTGGGAGGGCAGCAGGGAGGAAGAATTAGCTGCTATGCCAAGGGTGGTTTTTAGAAGAAAAGGACCCAATCCTCAGGCAAGGTGGTTTCATCCATCCCCTGCTGCTGGGAGTGAGGGACACTCTGTTGGAGAGCAAAACAAATCCAACTCCAACCTGCTTTTTCCAGGCTCACATCTGAATCCCTCCTCTCCTTACTATTCACAACCACCTCTGACCCAGGACTGAAGATGTTTTTCTCTGGGTTAATGAGCTTTACAATTGGAAGTTAATCGATTTCCAAGTTTCCAAGGCTCTCGGCATGAGCAGCCCCTGACGGCCGAGTGCCCAGATTGGGGTCACCCAGGTGTGTTTGGGGTCCTGCACATTCCCACGTGTTCCCTGCACATTCTGGCTGTCCCAGAGAGGCTCAGGGACCTACCCAGCAGTGACAACAAAGCAGAACAGGGGCTAGAACAGAAGAATTCTAAACCTCTTAGGGATTTCCTTCCAATCTGCAGCCAGGTTTGCATTGAGCTAAATGTGGTTGAATTCTTTAACCAAACCTGGAGAAACTTGCCTGACCAAGGAACAATCTCCTGTAAACAGAGGATCCCTTGGAAGCTAAGTTGACAGGCAGACAGCTTTTATCTCTTTGACTTTTAGAAAGCCAAGTACATCAAACCTCAGAACTAGGTCAGTGGTGGCCATCCTGCCCTTTCCCACTCTATTTTTAGCTCCAGCTACAACCACAACACAACACTGCTACGAGCTACAGGAGATGTGTGATCACAACTGACATGAGACTTGCATGACCCTACATGAGGAATCCAGAATCCCAGGGAGTTTATGACTGGGCCAGCAGCACTCACTCCTCTGTGCTCTGACATTCATTCTGCTGTTTTTCTCCACATAAATATGAACAAAACCCACCTCTAATCCTGTGGGCAAGATCATGGAATGGTTTGGATTGGAAGGGACCTTAAAGCCCATCCAGTGCCACCCCTTCTATGGGCAGGGACACCTCCCACTGTCCCAGGCTGCTCCAAGCCCCAGTGTCCAACCTGGCCCTGGGCACTGCCAGGGATCCAGGGGCAGCCACAGCTTCTCTGGGCACCCTGTGCCAGGGCCTGCCCACCCTCACAGGAAGGAATTCCTTCCCAATATCCCATCTAACCCTGCCACTGGCAGTGGGAAGCCTTTTCCTGTCAATCCAAAGTCCCTCTAGCCCAGCTGAGCACGGCCAGTGCTGCTCCCCTGGCAAGGTTGGATGAGGAGCATTCTGAGGAGGAGATTTGCCAATGGGAGGATGAGGTAGCTCAGGCCTGGCAGTGACACCTGAAAGAGGTGGAACAGTTTGGGGTGTAACCTCAAAGCCATCAATCACAGCAGGTGCCTCAGATTTCATGAATACAAAAGCCCTTCCAATTTATTCAAAGTAAATAATGTAGCCACAGCCTAGACAGGCTGGTGAGCCAGCCTTGCTCACCTCAGTGTCTCACCAAGGTCTGTCTCACCTGGTACCCAGTGTCACCACTCCTGCTCCTCTTGGGTGCCCCCTGGCTCCCTAAGCTGGCACTAAACCTGTTTGCCTGCTGGGGCTGCTCAGGCTGGGAGTGTTAGATTGTTGGTTGTTCTGGGCCAAAGGAGGCTTGGGGGAACCTTCTAGCTCTGCACAACTCCCTGACAGGAGTGGGCAGCTGGGGAGGTCAGGGAACAGGGACAGGGGAGAGGGAACGGCCTCAGGCTGGGCCAGGGGAGGGTCAGGTTGGATACTGGGGAAAATTTCTTCATGGAAAGGGTTGTCCAGCCCTGGCACAGCTGCCCAGGGCAGTGGTGGAGTCCCCATCCCTGGAGAGGTTTAAAAGTCACACGGATGTGGCACCTGGGGACAGGGGTCAGTGGGGGCCTTGGCAGTGCTGGGGAATGGTTGGACTCGATCTCAGAGGGCTTTTCCAACCTTGATTTTATCATTCTGTGATAAGAACCCTCAGGCCCCAAGCAGAGAGGACTGACCAGCACTGATCCCTTTCCCTGCAGTTCCTCAGCTGCCTCAGGTCCCTTCCAGCAGTGGGAGATCCTCATCACTGTCACTGTGAGGTGTCACATCCCAGCACCTCCTGCTGCAGGGGGGTGTGAGCTAAACCAGGCACTGAGTCCTCCCTGAGTCACTCAGGTGTGAGGGCAGCACCAGCCTGGTTCCTTTAAAGTTCACTCTCTCCCAAGCTGTGTTTTCTGCTCTGTTCCAAGCTCATCCTCATCCTGTTCCTTTCTCTTGTTCAGGACTCTCCTGGCCAATCTGCAGGATACAGCACCAGTGGAGCTGTTAGTGAGGCACAAGAGGACCATTAACATTCAAAAGTCTTCATGTAATTCTTTATTATAAAGCAAATTAATTCCAGCCTGGCCAAACCCAGCCTCGACGAGCAGCTGGGCACACATCCCTCACACTGCAAATGTACAACTCAGGCAAATCCAGGCAGGGATGAACACTCTGGGAACTGGCACCCCTATCTCACCTGCCCCAAAGTGGGACCCGTTCAGCTGCTGGAGACATCTCCTGCTCTGGTTTGAGGGTGGATGGTGGAATGAAGGTCCTGAACAGAGAGCTGTGGTGGCATTTTGGAGCCCCTGGGGACACCCCTTGTCCCCAGCTGTCACTGCAGAGGGGCAGGAGGCTCCTGCAGGTCCCACCTTCAGCCCTTAGCAGATTCTTGACACACCACAAGGGATTTAAAAATCACCTCCTCTGGTTCAGTCTACGTAAACCCTCACTTCACACGAGTCATGCCTGCAGTGAGGATGCACCTTATGTTCCCTGGCTCTGGAAAACAGGATCCTGTCCTGCTCATCCTCCAGCTGATGCTGAGCAAGGCAAAACACAACATGTGCCCGACTTTGAGGTGACAAATTTATGAGTAAGTGATTTAATCACCCACTTTACTCTCTTCAAAAGTTCCTGGGAAGGAAATGTCATCACCTGGATTTGGATGTGAACACCAAGCCTAAGTGTGCCAATCTCATGGGGATGAAAAGTTTGCAGCAGCCCAGGGTCACTGGGTTCAGGCATCAAAAAAGTTTTCCTTTCCTCTTTTCCACATTAAAAAAAGGCAGAGGATCCATTCAGCAGATGCTGCTGGATCCCTCACAAGGCTGGAGGCTCCACAGAAGGATCTTTTATGCTTCCATGAAGAGCATCGAGTGAGATGTTCCTGAGTGGAGGAATGACTAACTGTGCTTTCCCAAAAAATAAATAAAGCCAAAAAATCACTCCCGACACTCCTGCCCTGTCCTTTAGCAAACCTTCCTTTTCCATGCTGGGATAATTGTTGGAGGGCTGAGGAAGCAGCAAGGCAGTGCCTGCCCAAGGGCTGGGGATGCTGAAACCCCCTACGATGGCTGAAGATTTCAGGGCTTGCCTCTTTAATCAAAATGAACCACTTTCATAAAAAATGTCTCACAGGGAATGATCTTTACTACCTCTCTCCCTCACTGTCAAATCTCAGGATACAGCAGCCACATAAAGCCCTGTTTCCCTGGGAGACTAAGCCAAAAATAGCAGGGCTGGCTGGGAAGACTGGGCTGGGGGTTTGGAGGCTGCAGTTAGAGATGGCACCAGGGTCCAACATCCCCCTGCTGACCCTGGGAGCTGAGGACCCTGTGGAAATCCCTACTGTCCCTGTGTAATGTGATGGAGAATGACCCTCCTGGCTGGGCAGGGAGAGCTCAGCCCCTCCAGCTTCCCTGGGGATGCAGCAGGACTGGGAACCATCCCTGGGCCAGGCTCAGCTTCCAGCAGCTCAGTGGGCCGGGGCCAGGGCTGGCTGGAACCCCCAGGCAGGAGCTGGACACAAGCAGAGATGGTCACCAGCAGCCTGGGGGGACCTGTCCCCATGGTGTGGCGGAGGTGACAGCCCAGATCCTGCTGGATCCATAGCTCAGCTTCTGCAAATGTGCTCCCATCAGCACCTCCGTGACCCCAGGAACAAAGGAATGACTCCTGTGCCAGGGATCAGGGCTGGGGAGGTCTAAGGAGAGGTTGCCCAGAGAAGCTGTGGCTGCCCCTGGATCCCTGGCAGTGCCCAAGGCCAGGCTGGATGGGACTTGGAGCACCCTGGGATAGTGGGAGGGGTCCCTGCCCATGGCAGGGAGAGGCTCTGGATGGGTTTTAAGGTCCCTTCCCACCCAAACTATTCCATGGTCCATGAACAGTTATTTTATTGCTTTTTGGCTGTTCTCTACCTGTCCATCAAAGAACCATCACTGTCAGAGTGCTCTGTCCCTGCAATCACAAACACAGTCCTGGGTGAAGGAAGGGCCTGGCTGCAAACTGGGATTCCTGGAAGGGAGCCTGGCCTGTGAACATTCCCAGGAGGATGGCACAGGGATGGAGCCATCCCCGTAAATATTCCAGAGCTGCCCTTGAGGCTGCCAGCACATACCAGGCTGGGGGATGGAGAATGAAAAACACCTTTCCTTCTCCAGTATCAGCTCATCTGAGTTCACACAAGGAAAAGCATGAAGGGAAAAAAATAATCATCTTTTGTGCACTTAATTCAGAATCTAATTACTCGGTATAAATTAGTCAGCTGGCTTCACCTCAGCTTTACCATGTAATAGGCCATGAATCACAGCTCTGTTACAGGATGTATGGTGCCATTTGGATGTAAAAATGCTTTATGCAAGGCACCACGTGGCCTGGGAATATTAATTTATACCATGGGCTCTGGTGGATGAACTGAAATTAAAGCAGATGAGATAAGACACAAGCCCTGATCAATGTGTGAGACTGAGGAACAGGCTCTGGGTGTTTCATAAGGTGGAATCAGTCACTGGAGCTCATGGACAGCTGGGACATGTGGAGATGGTGGCACTCAAATCCACTGACTGTGACAAAGATTCTCTGGTCAACAACACCGGAGTGGTTTCCTTCCCCTGCTTGCTCTGTGTCCTTCTAAATATTCCATTTACTGTTCCCAGATGAACTCCATAGACACAGACCTGGACAGACAATATTCCCCATTATAATCCCAACTTCCTCTCAGTGAGCCACGTTTTGTGGCAAGAATTTCTCTGGCAGCTCTTCCAGTCAATGCCAGTTTATTTCTGTGGTTTGTGAGGGATGAGGGGTGAAGACTGTCGTGCCTGAGAACAGCACACACATCCCAGTTTTCCTAGGGAGGCAGCAACACCCATTCCAAAGGCTCCAAACTCACTTTACAAAGCTCAGCCATCACCTGGGACTTATCCCAGGTGGAGGGGACACCATGGCCATGGACTGAGGGGACACTGGAGTGAGTTCCTCCTCCTGAAGCAGTGAGCACTGAGCTGCTTCCATGTCTGTGCTCCTGACCAGCTGCTCCTCACCACTTAGAGGAGAACTAAAAATTATTTACGGCCTCATTTGGAGCCAGTGCCCTGGAGCCAGAGACTGAATTCATTTCCACAGATCCTGAGTGATTTTACAGTGGAGCTGATTCCCTCTTGTCCTGCCTCCTCTATGGTTATTGTCACCTCCATGGGGACAACACGGGCTAAGTCCTGCCCTGGGCAGGGAGTGCAGGGCAGTAACCCAGAGCTGGCTGGGAGAGGGTGGCAAATGTTCCCTCAGCACCTTCAATCCCCCAGCCAGCCTGTGAAAATAACTCCTGATGCAAGAGTGTTTGCTGAGAAAACAGGAATTTTCTGAATTATCTGGGGAATTATCTGAACAGGCTGCCCAGGGCAGGGGTGTAGTCCTCATCCCCGGCAGGGTTTAAAAGCCCTGTGGAAATGGCACCTGGGGACAGGGGTCAGTGATGGCCTTGGCAGTGCAAGGGGAACATCTTGACTCAGATCTTGGAGAGCTTTTCCAACCTGAATCTGTGATCCTGTGGAATTCAAGAACCTGAGTTTGTTTTTTACACCTAAACCCAGGGGTCTGTTATAATAACACAGTTCTTGGGTGCCAGGAAACGCAGAAGACACAAGGTAGAGTTTATTTTATGCATTTTTATCCATGTGCGTAGGAATTCTTTTTGGATTAGAGGGAATTCAGGCTGGCATTGCTCAGTGTGACTGGGGTATGAACTCAGAAGGAGTCTGGGGTCACTAGAAAAGAACATTTCAGGGGTGATCCCTTTTTCAGGGCTTCAGTGGATTCCTACATCATCCTGATTTTCATGGAATTACAGAACCATGGAATGGTTTGGGTTGGGAGAGACCTTAAAGCTCATCCAGTGCCACCCCTGCCATGGGCAGGGACACCTCCCACTGTCCCAGGGTGCTCCAAGCCCCATCCAGCCTGGCCTTGGACACCTCAAGGGATGGGGCAGGATATTCTTTGCAAAAGTAGGATTAATTTACCATTCCATAGACACACTCAATCCTAACTTCACAAATTACAGCAAACACAGCCCCATCCTTCCCAACCACAGCAGTGCAGGGCACTGAGGAGTGAATAGGAATATCCAAACCTTCTTCTAAATGAATTGGTAAAGAGGAAAACTGAGAAGATTTGAGAGGTCCAATTAAAAAGTTGAAGCAAGTCCAGATGAAACCACAAAGATCAAGCTTAAATAGCTGGAGCCCCTCTGCTCTGGAGTCAGGCTGGGAGAGCTGGGGGTGCTCACCTGGAGAGGAGAAGCTCCAGGGAGAGCTCAGAGCCCCTTCCAGGGCCTAAAGGGGCTCCAGGAGAGCTGGAGAGGGACTGGGGACAAGGGATGGAGGGACAGGACACAGGGAATGGCTTCCCACTGCCAGAGGGCAGGGCTGGATGGGATATTGGGAATTCCCCTCTGTGAGGGTGGGGAGGCCCTGGCTCAGGGTGCCCAGAAAAGCTGTGGCTGCCCCATCCCTGGAAGAGTCCAAGGAGCACCCTGGGATAGTGGAAGGTGTCCCTGCTTTAAATTCCCTTCCCACCCAAACCATTCCATGATTCTAGGAATATATAAAATGCTGATGACTTCTCATCCCCCACTGCAAACCCATTTACAACAACCCTACAAAAACATACCAGAGTAGGTGTAAAGCGTTTGTTAACCTCTGCTGGAGTATTTTCACCAGAAAAAAAAAAAATTATGCTCAACACAAGCCTTTGACAACACAGCTCAGACTTTCCAGGAGAAAGCTAAAAGCCTAATTTTCCTGAAAAACAAACAAAAAAATTATCAAAAGATGAAGGTATCCCATGATTTAATGGCATCACTTCAAACAATAGCACTGCCTGCAGTCAGAGCACGAAGCAGGGAGACCAAAAATGGGAATAATACATCACAAGTGGGGGACAAAAAGGAAGTCTAAATGATGCAATAAAAAATAAACCATGTCTTTGAGAGACTCCAGTTAAACAAGCAAGGGGCCACGTTTTGCATTCATTATCATTCCAGCAGCAATTCCCTGGAGACTCGAGCCAGCAGCACTGCAGCACACACCAAAGCAGGAGGAAAGAGCATTTTAAGTAGGTCACCAGTAAATATGATCAAGATGGAGCTTTTTTGTTGTTTTTTGTTTGCTGTCAGTCACTGGGGCCCTTAACTGAGGGAGAAGGAAAGAACCAATGGAACAGCAGTGAGATGGGCAGAAGTCCAGGGAAAAATGTGTGGCAGCTTTCTAAAAGCAGCTGTGTTCTCCTGGGATCACCATCAGAACCACACAGAGCTGCTACTGGGCTCCCAGAATGGACCTGGGTGTTTAGGGTAAGGACAAGGAATATGGGCAAATGCAGGTTGGGCTTTTAAGGCCCGGGGATTTAATAGAATCAGAGCATTATCATCTTTCCTTTCAGATTTCTTTTCCTACCTCTCAGGATATTTTTGCTGAGGAAATCAACCTCAAAACACCCACCCCAGTGACTCCCTCCTTGGGGGCAGGCTTGGGGGAAGGGAAGGGAGGAAGGGTGGAAGGGAGGAAACTGCCCTTTGGAGCTCTGGGGAGCATCATGTGCTGTGTAGGGATGGGACAGAGATGGGAGAGGGAGAGAGAGGATGCCTGTGGAGGAGCTGCCCTCTCTTGGATGTGCTGGGAGGCCAAGGCAGAGATGGCCAAGGCCAGCAGTGTCCCCAGCACAGAGAGCCCCAGACTGAGAGGCCACTCTGCCCCAAGACAACAACCCATTCCCAAAGCCCATCCTCTGCCCTTCTGTGGCCACTGCACTCCTGGATCCAAATGCTCTGTGTTTGGCACAGGATCCCCACTGGCTCCAAAGTAGGACCCCATGTTTGGGTGGTCACTCCCCCCCAGCCCGGCCTGACCAGCACTGACACAGCTCAGCTCAGGAGCTTCCCCAAGGGACAGAAGGGGGAACAAAGGGAGCAGCGGGGAGACACCAGCTCGGTGTCACTGTCACATGTTTCTGTTTGACACCCAGGTTTAAACCCATTCAATCCTACCCTAAGAACCAAACCAGCACTTTGCTTCCAAGCTGTGGCTGGAGGAGCCTGGGAACAGCCCAGTGCTGGCCCTCAGGGCCACAACAGAGCTGGACATTTAGAAAATGAAGCTGCTGCAAATCTGGAGCATTTCAGGAGTTTTCTGGAACATGTGGTTGTTTTCCATACCTGCTGCATATCCAGAGCTCCTTCCACCACAGCATTCCCCATTAGTGGGAAGGAAAACAGGCCCATGACAACACAAAAACTCATTCACCTCTGAGGCAGAGCCCAGTGTTGGATGGATCTGAAGCTGGAAGCACCAGGTGTTCTTTGGGCTTTTCCTAATTTAGTTTTTATCACCTGAATTGCATTTCCCTCTCAGCACTGCAGCTCCCAAATGAAATCCTTGAAGGAAAAGATGAATTGAAATGGGATGAAGTCTGTAGTGAAAGCTACTCCCTCCACACTCATTCCAGCCCCCAACTGTGGGGAGGTGAGGGGTCCTCAAATAAACTTCCCCTTGTGCCTGCATGGGCAACAAACCCCAAACTCCCCAAGGAGTTGGACCTGATGATCGTCCTGGGTCCAGCTCAGGATATTCTGGGATTTTGTGACCCCATGAAGCTCCTTTTGCCAACTACTTATCAACCCAGTGAGCATGGCACAGAGAAAATGGCTCATTGTTCTCCTCTGGGGTGGAGCTGAGGGCCAAGCACCCTGGAGATGCTGGAAGCATCTCTGATTGCAGGAATCCCACGGGGGCCCCCAGGAAAAGGCAGGAATCCCACATGGCCCCCCAGGAAGTTGTGCCCAGAGGACTCACAGAGCTGCCCCAGAGCAGGAGATGTGGCTGCAGGGGCTGGGGCTGGGGGGGATCAGTGCTGCAGCCACTGCCCAGAGCACCAAACACCAGGACGTGGATGTGGCACCTCCTGGCAGCAGCTCAGCTGAGCCTGTGTTGCTGTGCTGTGAGTTGTCCCCCACACATCCCCACACCCTCTATGTTGTGCCTCAAACTCCCAGGTTTTCAGGCAGCCCAGGTTGGCACTTGGATCACTCCCAGCCCTGCCCTGCCCCTCAGCCTGGTGCCAGCAGCACTTTCCCAGGCCACAGCCTTTTAGATGACATTTTCCACCATGGAATTTTAAAGTTTTTTTAAAGCACCTCGAAGGGATCTCACAGCTCAGAGCCCAGCACAGCACAGAAACTGGGAATAACACAGTTCCCAGAGCTTTCCTGGGACTGGGAAAGACAACAGCATGCTCAGGATCCTGCCACCACATCTGGTGGGGAGAGGAGCCCAAACTCCAGCTGGCTCCTCTGAGTGGGATTTATCCCAGAACTCTAAGATGGGAAGGGACCTTAAAGCCCATCCAGTGCCACCCCTGCCATGGGCAGGGACCCCTCCCACTGTCCCAGGCTGCTCCCAGCCCCAGTGTCCAACCTGGCCCTGGGCACTGCCAGGGCTCCAGGGGCAGCCACAGCTGCTCAGGGCACCCTGTGCCAGGGCCTGCCCACCCTCACTGTAAAAAGCTTCTTTACTTGGGGAACAAAGTGGGGAAAAAAACCCCCTGGATTTTCCACATCAGCACTCCCCTCTGTTTTTTTTCCCCCCTCACTTAATCCAGCACTAAACCATCCTATTTGGATAATAAATTATTACAGCCAGCTTCCCAGCTCTGGGCAGGAGCAAAGGCTCTCAACCTGACTCCGGGAACAAAGCAGATTTACAGGAAATTTGCCTCGGCTCATCCTCAATGCATCTGTTTTCAAAAGGGGGAAAAAAGCAATGTTTAAGCAACAGCAAATCAAAAGTGATTTAAGGATCTGAAGGGCTGAAATAGAGCCAACACATTAAAACTCTCCACAAAATTACCATAACTACACTTACGTAAATCTTTCTTAAATTACATCAAAAACCCAACACAACTTAATTTAGGAATTTGGCAGAGCAAAGGGGAAAGAGGAGAGCCATGGACTAAACACACTCAGAAATTTAGGTAAGAAATGACACCCTGGTGTAGGAGGATTTCTAAGAGGAGCAACACTCCAGGCTCAGAAGATTAAGTTGATCTACTTCAGTTTTACACCAGGAACCTGGTTTTTTTCCAGCCTGCTTTACAGAATGAGCCTTAAACCTTCAGCTCACAGATTCAGTTCTGTATCTGTTGCAAAAAACAAAATAGAAGCTCTAAAATCTGTCAAGAAATAAACAGTTTTGCCTTGTTTTTCCAATACAGCCACATTTAAATTCTAATTGATTTCACCTCAGCTTCAGAAGGAATTATTGGGAGCCAATATTTTTTGCAAAATATTTAGTATCTAATTAAAAAGGTCTTCAGAAATTTCCAAAAATACCAAGCCTCAAGCTTGGAGTCTTCAGCACATCCAGATTTTATCAGAGAGATCCTCCACACCATCCAGAAAAAACCCAAACTGAAACCTCCCCTCTAAGCATAACACCTAAATTATGTGAAAAATCACTAATTAGAATCACTACATAGACTGAAGTCATTAAATAGAATAATTTTCTGACATCCCAGTGACTTCTGACAGAGCAGTCACAGGAACACCAAAGCCTTTTGGAGAACAACTCAAATCTGAGCTCAGGAGATGCAATGAGCTGGGCCAGAGGAGAATGGGAGGAAAGGAAGCTGAAAAGAGCAAATTTGGCTCTGCTGAAGATGCCACAAAGCAGAAAAGCAGGAAAGCTTTGTAAATGTGAATTTTCATGATACTTTGTTTTATGTAAGAATGTAAAAAGTGGCTGGAAGATTTCTGATGAAGCTTATCAAATATCCAATATATTAATCAATACCAATATTTAATATTCTCTTGACTACTATATATTTAAGAGAAAAATGCCTCTTTTCCTTATTGTTTCAAACATGACCAACCTACTGATGCTCTTTATTTTATTAAATTTCCATCTCTCTAAAAATATTAAGGCCTTGAAAACCATTGCTGTCATTTTTACAGAAACCTCTTTGGGACTGATACTGAGAGCTCTCTCCAAACGGAAGGAATGCAGTTAAAAGGCAAAGCTTTTCCTAAGCCTAAGCTTGGCTCAGGCTCTGGCCCATGGAGCACACTGAGACTTTTATTGGGAATATTGAGAGTCAAGGTGGGAAACCCAGCCTGGAGTGCCTCACTGGGAACAAAAGGGCTCCATAACTCCTGTTACTCATTGCAGCATCACCCACGAGCCATTTCCACGTCTGAAGCTTTGTGAGCAGCTCCTGGTGCTGCCAGGCTGGCCCAGCCCCTCTCCACAGCCCAGGGAGGACACAGGAACAGGTCTGGGCTGGGATTCCAGTGTGGTGGGAGCACAGGTGCTGAGCACTCAACACAGCACAAGCTGCACAAGTTGGGAGCTTTGTGTTGACACCAAAATCCATCTGGATCCGTTCTGGGTCCAAACCTGGCTCTTTGCAGCAGCAGCTCAGGGCCACAGCCCCAGACTGCAGCCAGGGGGGATTATCCCCCTCCAGAAGCTGCTTCCCAACCCCACATCGCTCTGCCTCAGCACACAGGGGCACATGGCACGAGTCTCAACCCCCTCCCCAGATCAACCCAGAATGTCCAAGTTTTTGGTGGCTGAGTTCTGGGATGCTCCCAGCGCCAGGGCAGCTGCTGGGCTGTGCCAGCCTGGCAAGGCTGAGCCCAGTGCCCAGGCAGGGCAGCCAAGGCAGGGCCATCTGCTCGGGGAGGGGAGGGAGAGGCTCCGGAGCTGGGCTGGGGGGCCGAATCAACAGCAAGATCAGCACCATGGACACCCCTCAGTGGTGAGCCACACACAGAACCTGCCCCAGGAGGCTGCTGGGGCACAGCTGGACATGGCCCTGCCCAGAAACCCGGTCCTGGGCTGACCCCACAGCGTGGGCCCCAGGGGACAGAGATTGTCCCCTCTGCCCCCTCAGGTGAGAGCCCACCTGCAGAGCTGCCCCAGCCCCAGGGCCCGGGACATGGAGGGATCTGGAGCTGCTGGAAAGAGTCCAGAGAAGGCTCCAGGATGACCCAAGGGATGGAGCAGCTCTGCTGGAAAGAAAGTCTGGGAGAGCTGGGATTTTTCAGCCTGGAGAAAAGAAGGCTCTGGGGTGACCTCATTGTGGCCTTGCAGGGCCTTAAGGAGCCAGCAGGAAACATGAAGAGAGACAGCTGAAAAGGGCTGGAGAGACAGGACACAGGCAATGGCTTCCCACTGCCAGAGACAGGGTTAGATGGGATTTTGGGAAGGAATTCCTGGCTGGGAGGGTGGGGAGGCCCTGGCACAGGGTGCCCAGAGGAGCTGAGGCTGCCCCTGGATCCCTGGCAGTGCCCAAGGCCAGGTTGGACATTGGGGCTTGGAGCACCCTGGGACAGTGGGAGGTGTCCCTGCCCATGGCAGGGGTGGCACTGGATCGGCTTTAAGGTCCTTTCAACCCAAACCATTCTTGGACTCTGTGATTTTGGGATGCAGCAGAGGATTTGGGGCTGTTTGTACCATCCAACACTTTTTAGGAGACACTTCCTGCTTCTCTCAGGTTGTTAATGGGGGTGGGGTGATGGTTCATGGAATCATGGAATCATTAAAGCTGGAAAAGACCTTTAAGATCATCAAGTCCAACTGTCAATCCAGCACTACCACCATGTTCATCATTCAAGTGCCATATCCATGTGGTTTTTGAACATTTCCAGGAAAAAGAAAAAAGTGTGGATTTGTGTCAAACTTTTCTAGTGTTGAATGAATGCTGAGAGCTGTGGTTCAAGACTGAAAATAATAATTTGTGATAATGAATGCACTGAACAGAGCCCAGAGCCAGATAAGGAAGAGGTCTGTAAGATAAGAAACTTCCATTCTGCTATTCCCACATCACTTCTTGTGCTGAAGGAAATCTCCAGTTCCCAGCATCAGAAGGAAAGCTGGATTGGGAATGGCAGCTGTGGGATGTAGGATGCAGAATTCCAGATCCTTAGGGGTGGTTGCCTTAATTGCTTTAATTTCTGATCATAAATGTCTCAAGGAGAGCAAGGAGCTGGACAGAGCCTCATAAAATGATGCAGAAAATGTTAAGGACTCTAAAATATTAAAATGTTCATATTTAGGGGTCTGAGGCTTCTGAAACCCTGAGGGAGAAGCAGGAAGAGGAGAAGGAGGAGGAGGACGACAGCGATGACGAGGAGGAGGACGAGGAGGAGTATGGCTTTGAATTTTCTACTCTAGGATTGTCTCACCACTTCAGACAGTCTCAATGCTGTTTTTCCCCCCAGACCACACAAAAAATCCAGTTTCCCCCTGGTGCTTTAGCTTGTCCGAGGATGGAAAGGATTAATCTGTTTAACCCAGCAGATCCTTCAGATGAAGGCATGGAATGAACTTGGAAACTCAAAGAACTCTGCAAAAGGCCAGTGAGAGCAAACATCATTTGTAGTAATATTACACTGGGCTGGTAGGCTGGAGAGCACCTTTGGGTCATTGGAAGGGACCTTTGGGTCACTGAAAGCACCTGTGGGTCACTAGAGAGCACTGAAGGGACTTTTGGATCATTGTGGAGCACCTTTGGACCACTGGAGGGGACCTCTGGTCACTGAAGAGGATTTTTGGGTCACTGGAGAGCACCTTTGGCCACTGGAGAGGACCTTTGGGTCACTGGAGATCTATTTCCACAGGAATTACAGTTACTGAGGAAACCTGGGTCCAAATTCCCAAAGTAATCCATGATTTTTAAGTGCCCTGGGGAAGATTTCCCAAACACAAAACAATTCCAGGAAACACCAAGCGACACCATGGGAATATCAATCCCCTTCAGCACCTCAAGCCCCAATAACTTCATTTCTACCAAGAGCTCCCTCCCAGGAGGACCCTGGACATGGACATTTAGCAACCAGGAGCTGCTTAGGGAAGGGAAAGCACCAAAGTTACACAGGGATGCTGGAATAAAGGATTAAAAGGAATAGAACTGAAGCCTCTTTCCAGACGGTTTTGGACAAAATTGGTGCTGACACACAATGGTAGCAGGGCAGAGGCCGAGTAGGGAAGGAAAACTGACCAATAAACCTCTCTGGACTCTAAGAAAGGCCATGACATACAATTAATTGTTACTATTTATGTTATCAGACACAAGAATTGACTTTTAGATGCAGAAGCTGGGACTCAAATAAAGGATTCACACAGACTACTCAGTGGCCTGGTAAGAGCCCAAACCCCTCCCTTGAGCTCATTGTGTTCTCAGTATCACAAATCCAGGACTGAGAGAGACAAATATTTTACATGTCAGGAACACATTTAGAAGTGTAACAAAAAACTGCCTTTTCACAGGAATGTGAGCTGGGGAGGCTTCCCTGGCCAGGGACCTACTCAGAGATGGAAGATGAGTAGCAGCAGCAGTGGGAAGATGAGTTTTAAGGAAGGGAATGATCTTCTTCTGAGTTCCTTTATGAGTTCCCTTCCCACAGGACAAGTGTTTGGAAAAACTCAGCTGCAACAAGAGTTCTCCAGAATGTAAAAGAATTAAACCAGAGACAGAGTCTCATCAGGGCACTGTAATTCCACCTCTCCATGCCCTGGAGTCATTCAAAACAACGAATCTTTCATTTGTTTTGCCAAGGAAAACTCATTTCTCAACCCAAGTTAAAACTATGAGGTCGACAGAGGAATTACCAGAGATGATTACTGGAGAATCATGGAATGGTGTGGGTTGGAAGGGACCTCAAGGATCATCCAGTGCCACTCCCTACCATGGGCAGGGACATCTTCCACTATCCCAGTTGGCCCTGTCCAACTCTATAAACACCATAAATCAAAGGTAAATCTTAGCTAAAGCCTAGAAATTTTTTTTGCGGTCACGAAGACGAGCCAAGAGAATTAGGCCTATTTTTCCAGTTTGTCTATTTTCCCACTTATTTTGTATAAGGAAACTTTTCCCTTTGCTGCTGCCTTTCTGCAGGGTTGAGTACTTGGTGCTCAAAAGCTGCTACCTGTGGATTCAGGCTCCCCCCAAAACCCAGCAGAATTTGCCTCAAAATGGATTATGATTAAAAATGAAGGGGCCCGCTTGGGCCCAGCTGCGACCCCTCAGCTCAGGGATCTCCACAAAGCTCAAGCAACAGATTCATGTGATGCCAGGGGTGCCACCCCTCCTCTGAGGGCAGGCTCTGCCCAGGCCATGGTTATTTCCTCGGGGAGAGGCTTTGGGAGCCGTGCTCGTGTCCTCCTGAACCAGTCTAGGCTCCTCCTCCTTCCTTTGTCCCCAAAATCCAACATTAACATTCCCATCGTCCCCTCCCGACTGTCACTGGCTACACAGAACATGCTCCTGGTTTAGCTCCCTGAATCTCAGCACTTAATCAGGGTTTCTACCATAGAAAGGCAAACAGCTTTAAAAGAAAGGAGGAATCTTAAACTGATTAAATCAGCCCAGTTTTGATAGGAAAAAGCATCTTTATATGACAAATTGAAGGTTGATTTCTGGGCCTGAGCCAAAGGTTTGTCTCTCCACATCAGTGGTAAAAAAACATCAAATAAAAAAATCTTGAATCCATTTTGATCAAATGATTTGTGTTCCGACTGGGCTCATCATTAAATTGAGAATTTTTTCCTAAACAGTCAAAATAACCCCAAGTTGAATCTCCTCTGGCTTTGTTTACAGACAGCACCAAAAATGCACCAAATGCTCCTGCTCTCCCACACTGAGCTGAAAAACGCGTATCTATGGGATGTTTGTCTCCATCTCCATGACAAACCACTGAAAATGGGTATTTATGGGGTATTTGTCTCCATCTCCGTGACAAACCACTGAAAATGGGTATTTATGGGGTATTTATCTCCATCTCCCTGACAAACCCCTCTGCATTCAGACTAAATAACAAAATCACCCCTCAGCTCTGGGAGCATCACCTCAAACACCACCTCCGAGATAATGGCAACATTTACACCCTCACACTTCACTGTTTCCCACCACACGAGCTGGTGCAAAGAGCAAAACAACAGAAAAAAACATCTGAGAATTCTTCTCTTTGTACCAAACAGATCCAACCTCCCCAGATCGCTGCACTTCTGGGGAGGACTTACCTGACAGTGACTTCTGCAGCACAGGGGGTGAGGAGAAAAATGCCACATCCCCAGTCTGGAGCAGTTCCAGCTCTGTGGCTGAAGCTTTGAATACCAGGGAAGCAATCCAAGTGCTTTTTTCCCCCAAAAAAGGCTTTTCTGAATGCCCTGAGATCTCTCCTCCAGCTCCAGCTCAGCTTTGGGTCTCCCTATACCCACCCCAAGGGATGAGCAGCCTCTGGTGACCCCAACGAGGTGTGACCTCACCTCTCCCCTCCCAGGCTCCTGCTCTGCTCAGAATCCAGCAGAAAAACTTTAATTACAGTTGTATCCCTGTGTGCTGAGGGAGACACAGGGTTTTTGGGATGTGCTTCCCCAGGCAAGTCTGGCTTGGTATGGAAGCCTGGGAAACCTGGGCACCTTCCACCAAACCTGGGCCTGTTTCAGCTGGTTTTGAGAGGTTGATGGCACGGATTTCCCCCAGGGTTTTTTACACATAGATGTGCATACATAAACACATTTTTTCCCAACTTTTGCAGATATTCTGGGCACTAGCACAGATTGCCCAGAGAAGCTGTGGCTGCCCCTGGATCCCTGGAGCGTACAAGGCCAGGTTGGACAGGGCTTGGAGCAGCCTGGGACAGTGAAAGGTGTCCCTGCCCATGGCAGGGGTGGCACAGGATGAGCTTTGAGGTCCTGTTCATCCAAATCACTCCAGGATTCTGGGATATGTGCCCATATATGGATATACCGGGATTTTCCCCAATTTACGTATGTAGTTTATGTATAAATTCCACCTTCCCAGCCACATTCCTGTGTTAATGGTGCCACATGTCCAGCTGACACTAAATCCAACACCCAAACCTCTCCACTTCCTCCATCAAAGAAATTGCTGCCACCTCACTCATTAAATGAAATGCAGGGATGGAGCACAAGGACAGCACTTGGGGCAGGAGGATGGGAAAGGCAGGGAATGGGATCTTCCTGAGGATCACCAGGAGCCCTGTGTGGAGCAGGGCCTGGAGCCACAGCCTCTGAGGCAGAGTGAGATCCCTCTGTGGGAATTCCTGTTCCAGCAGTACTGGAGCCAACGCTCGAGGGTAAGGCCCCAGAACTATGGAAAATGAATCCAGAGCACACTAATGATTACAACTGGCTAACAGGTCCCAAAGCGCAATGGAAAATATAAAATTATCCTCAGGCAAGTGATTTTCTGCTGGAGTTCTGCAGGGATTGCTTTTGACTGCTCTTCTAACTCCCCCTTCCCTCCAGGAATCCTGGAAGGAACCCAAGGGCTATGGCTGCAGACAATGTGGGGATTAGGGAACAGAAAGCACTGGAGAGCAGGGCAGCAACTCCCTGCTCCCAACGCGTGGGCAGCCAGACAGAATAAACCCTGCCTGCTCCCAGCGGGCAGGGAATGACGCCTGGCAGGAGGGCAACAGGGCCTGGGGACAGGATGGGCCTTGGGCACCTTCCCTGTGGACACCTGAGCTGCCTGAGCACCCCCAGGGTTCAGATCACCCACACGGGGAGGACCCGACACACGTGAGAGCCACAGCATGGACAGAGCACAGGGAGGTGACAGAGCCACGGCATGGACAGAGCACAGGGAGGTGACAGAGCCACGGCATGGACAGAGCAGAGGGAGGTGACAGAGCCACGGCATGGACAGAGCACAGGGAGGTGACAGAGCCACGGCATGGACAGAGCACAGGGAGGTGACAGAGCCACGGCATGGACAGAGCACAGGGAGGTTGGGTCACCTCAAGTGAAGGGCACCCAGAAAGTCCTCAGTGCCCTGCACTGACCACTCCAGGCATCTTCTCAAGCCTGAGGGGCCGTGAGGATGTAAAATGGAAAGGGCCAATATAATCCTCCCGTTTACACCCACACCCTCTCCTCCAAGAGCTCCTCAGGTCCCTTTCTCCCGAGCCCCAACACCTGCAGGGACATTGTGGCCACACCCAGAGCTCCCAGAAGCTGCTCCCTGCCCTGGCACACCAAGGACAAGGGCACTGAGCTCTGTGCTACTGCAGAGCACCTTTGCTTCCTGCTGGGCACCAAGGGCAGAAACACAGTCCAGATATCACACACCTGCCCCTGCAAGGGACCACCAGACTTTCCCAGCTATTCCAGGTACTCACTGGATGCCAGCTCTCCTGGGCTCTGGCAGGGGATGCACATCCCTGAGGTGGAGACAGCCAGGAAACTCCAGAACTCAGGCTCATGGACACTCTACACACTGCTTTGCAGTGACATGAACTTACTGTGGCAACTGCATCAACACCTCACCCAGCTTCCCATAATTTCTATTGGGAATTCAGCTGCATTGCAAAAAAAACCCCAAATCCAGTTGACTTAGTGGAAGTGTGACTCAAACTCCTGTT
The DNA here is from genome assembly GCA_013400775.1 of Chaetops frenatus. Lineage (NCBI taxonomy): Eukaryota > Metazoa > Chordata > Aves > Passeriformes > Picathartidae > Chaetops > Chaetops frenatus. The sequence goes on along the minus strand of VZTR01022655.1, from coordinate 125,770 downwards.
AACTCCATTAAAATGTTATCACTCACAGAAGCTCCATGTTAATTTTCCCTTAAATGTGTAAACATTTATTTGTGAACCACAATCTCAAAGTAAGACAATTCCTACGAGGAAGAATTCTTAAAAGACACAGTTTCATGAAGCTTCCATGGGTAATGCAAAGAAATGAGAACTCAGGGAAAACATTCCCAAATGTGAAGCCTCTGTGCCCAAAAGCACTGGCAGAATACAACATTGACAGATGTCACCTCTACAATTGTTCTAAAATGTCCAAGCTATTTCTTGCTGAAAATGTCCAAAATTCCCAAATAGACATGTCAGCATTGAAGTTCCCAGTTCAAAGAGTTTGGAATAAAAAATAAAACCTGATAGAAAGGATCTGAATGAGAAGGTTTCAGTGTCCTCAGCACAGGTGACACCAGCAGCCTCCTCCTCCCCTTTCCTACAACACACAACGGCACTGAACTCTTGTGATTTTATTACACTAACAGTTAAAGGATTATCACCTACCTACCCCACACAACCACAGGTGCCTGTGACACCTCAGCCCTGCTAAAACCTCCCAGCAGGGATTCAGGATGGCTGCTGAGATAGCTGGAAATTGCTTTTAATATTCAAGTGAGAGCCCTGGAACCCACGGGAGCTGCTCCTACACCCCGGGTGGAGCAGAGCTCTCAAACCCCACCATGGGTGGGATCTTCCCAAGCAACTGAACTTTTAGGCTGGAGATTTTCCTGCTGGCTCCAGTCTCTGCTCACAGCGAGCACCTCCTCAGGCAGGACAGAGAAACCTGAGCCCTGCCAGAGGCACACGACCTGCAGCTAATCCTGGTTAATGAGGAATTCCCCCAGCTTCTCTCCAGCAAGCAGTCAGCTAATCCCGTTCACTGACAGTTTTTGACTCTAGGAAAATGGAAAGTGATGGAAAACATTAATATTTCCTTCTGTTTTGATTTACAGATATTGCTTTGAAGAGGGAAAACTATGACATTTATGTATTTGGAAAACTAAATGCAAGTTGTCCTATGCATTGCCCTTCATCCAGGAACTTTTATTGGATGTTAGAGAAAAATGGGCTTCTAGAGCAGCTCTCCCCTTTAAGCAGTTGAGCTGAGATTTGTCATTTGAAGCACTAAAATAATGCTAATATTGTGTTGAGTGGAGCTGATCAGCACATAAATGTATTTAACTGCCATTCTCCTACAGACAATGATTAGATTAGGCCTAATTCTTTTTTAAAGATAGAAATGTCATTGTTAAAATCAGTGTCAGAAACTGAAAATCAGCAGTTTTCACCTTTAGGAGATGGGTGCAATGTTTCAGGCTGAGGTCACAACATCCTTTGTTAAAATAAAGCACCTGTGCTTGGGTCTGTGTGGGGAACAGGTGACACAAGGGCTGGTGCTTGGGGGAAGCATCCAAGCAAAAGGAAAAGCAACTTTGGGTAGCTGGACACTGAACACAGGAGCCAGAGTGTCACCAACAGTGTCACAGCTCATCCCCACATCAGAGACCCAGCAAGGCCCCGAGGGGCATTGGCCACCTGGAGGTGATGCTGGATGGAAGAACTCCAGGGACTCCCAGGATTCCCAAATAAGGTGCATTGCTTTACAGAATCTCCTGAGCCTGCAAGAGCAGCTGCCTTTGAAATGAAATGGTATTTAGGTAAAAGCAAAACCAGAGGATATTTTCTGTTGCTTTGCAGCACTGAATTTCCTCAAACAAGTTATGCCAATGCTGAGAATTCATTTCCAATGGACCCAGCCCCTGCACAGCCAGTGCTGAACTTCACCCTGTGCTGATGAGAGGGGGCTGGACCAGCACATTCTTCTTGAATCCATGGAAAAATACCCAGAGACCTAAAGTGACCAAAATTCCCTCTTGTTTTCCAGCTACTCACAGCCCCGTATGAAGATTTACCTATAAAGACTCCACTTTACCAGTCCTGTGGATCTTGTGACCAGCAAAGTCAAGACTGCATGTTCTGAGCAGCATCATTCCTCCTGGGAATCTCCTCTAGAGGAGCCAGGGAACAACCCAAAGGTCAGCTCACTCCACACCCTGTTTTTCCCCAGAGTTCCTCTACGTGTCTGCAGTGCAGCCACTGCCTGGGGCTGGTGTGGGCAGCCTGGAATTCACTCCTGGGATCCAGGTGACTCTTGCTGCTCCAGTTGTAGTTCCAAGGAGCTCAGTCCCAGATATCCCCATACCTGATCACCAGCTTTGGCTAAGGAATTTACAAGACAGACAGACTTCAGGGAGCAGAGATGACATTGCACACCCATGGCAATAAATCACCTGCTAGTACTGGGGCAGGGGGCAACCTGAGAAAAGACAAGCTCCATCTTAATTTTAAATATGAAGAGTTTGGCTGCAGGAAGCCCTCAGGAGCCATTGTGACACACTCCAAGTGCACCTTCAGTGATGTTTGTCCCCCAAACACCCGTGGCTGTCACACACACACAGGGAATGCAGAAGAGGCAACAAAGTGTCTTAGGTAAAAAGTATGTCCCAAAAATGCCAGGGAGAAAGGTCACTCTGGTATCCCAGGACTGCAGTGAGGTACCACAGTTCCAGCTGGAGCCCAGCCCCACAGTGACTCCAGGGATGACCTGGCACTTTGGAATGGGTGTCCAACAGCCCCAGCCCCAGCACTGACCTCTTGAAGTGACTGGCCAGGACTCCCACGAGCTCCCCAATCCTGCTGTCATTGGAGGGGCCATTACTGAAGAGACAAACAATGAGATCCTTGTTGTCCTTGGTGTGGAACACCACGAGCTGGTCCTTCCCATTGGAGACACTCAGCCCCACCAGCTGTGGAGAGAAAGGGAGAACAATGGGTGTGCTGAGATGAAAATGTTGGTGCCCTATCCTTGAAAGTGTCCAAGGCTGGACAGGGCTTGGAGCACCCTGGGATAGTGGAAAGTGTCCCTGCCCATGGGACCAGCGTAGGACTGGATGGGCTTTAAGGTCCTTCCAACCCAAGCCATTCCATGATTCCATGATTCCCTGTGCCTTTGCCACTGCCAGGCTGGTTCTCTCCTCTCCAGGATGCTCCCAATCCCCACGGAGCTGAGGGAGGCAGTGGGTGGGTGCTCCCCCAGCAGCTGAGCCACGTGAAAAGACACAGGCTTTGTGGAATTATAGCAGGCTGGGATTTGTGAGGGAGTGTCACCCCACAGCCTGGGACTGTCCCCATCCAGCCTGGGAGTGTCACCCCCTGCCTGCAATGGCTCCCAGCAGCTCCTGTGTTACTGCTGTGCCACTCTCCCTCCCCAGGCCGTGGGGCACCCACCAAAGATGGCACCAGCTGCTCTCCCAACAGCCCCAGGTAAAAGCTTTCCCCAAAACCTCCCCTGGATGACAACACTGAATCAGGAGTCTGCCCAACAGCATCTTCAAACCCACACACTGGGAAACCAAAGGTATCTGATGGCCTCAGGCTGTGGCAGGGGAGGGTCAGGTGGGATATTGGGAGAATTTCTTCACTGAAAGGGTTGTCCAGCCCTGGCCCAGCTGCCCAGGGCAGGGGTGGAGTCCCCATCCCTGGAAGTGCCAAAAAAGCTGTGGATGTGGCACTGGAGGATGTGGTTTGGTGGTGCTGCTGCTGGACTTGATGATTTTAAAGGTCTTTTTCAATCTGAACAACTCTATGCCCCTGTGATTTGCAGGTAACACAAGAATTTAAGAATAATTTGAGTTGCAAACCCTGCAAAGTCACAACGATTCCAGTCTTTAGGCACAGATAGGGTCTGGCTGTTCTGGCAAAATAAAAAGGTGCAGGGGTTTGGTTCGGGTTTTTTAGTTTCTGGCATTTTCTTTTTGTCTGTTAAGTAACTGCACTTGGCTCCTCAAAAGCTTTGTCATCATCTCACAATGGAAAACCAGGGAATTTTCAGGAGGGGCAATCTGGGAGCACAGGTTACTCAGATGAATATTAGAGAAAGCAAAAAAAGGATCTGTGCTGGTGAAACAAAGTGTAAGGAGGGCAAAAAAAAGCCTCAAAAGGCAAGTACAGCAAAGCAGAGAAAGTAAAATAGAATAGAATAAATAGAATATAATACATGGCATAAAATAAATAGGATATATTACATTGGAAAAAATGAATAGAATAAAATAGAATGAAGTAAACAGAATATAATGAATAAAATAAAATAAAATAAACCAAGAAAGGTAAAAGGATGATGAGGACTGAGAGAACACAGAAGTCTCTCCCTGTCCATTAAAGGGCTCCTTTGAGCCATCCAGGGATTTGCAGAGAGAAGCCCCATTCCCCTACAAGTTAGAGGCACCCATGAACCATTTTGTGGAAATTAAAGTCTCATTATTCCCTTGTTTAGGGAAAAAGGCTCCTGTGTTCCCCTGGCCAGAGCCTGTGTGAGCACCAATCCAGCTGGAGATTCCCAACTCCTTTCAGCCCATGGATCTCACAGGCTCAGCTGCTCCCTGGGTTTGCTCAGCAGTCACAATGTGTTATTTCCAAGGAAGCTGTTCCAGCAGCTCTGGATGCCTCACACTGATCCCAGAAAAGCCCAGCCCAGCCCACAGCAGTGTGGTCTGTGCTCTATTTTCAGGATGAGACACCACACAAGGTCCAGTCCCTGGGATTTTGTTGGTTTATTATCCCAGGAGCTGAAGGCCAGCAGCTGCTGATCCTGGAACCCCAGGCAGGGCCCCTCCTGCTACCAGTTGCAGCAGCACAGGTGGAGTTTATTCCCTGTTCAGGCTATTTTGGGGTTATGAAATGCTTTCTGAACAAGCTCCACCTCATGCACAGGCATTAACAGCTGCCTGGCTTTATAGTGTCCCTTAAAATTAATTTGCATGCTTAAATACCCTCCTGTGAGCACAATAGCACCATAGGGACTGCTGCCATCAAGGTTTTAAATGTGCAGCGAGTGTGAAAGATGAACAAGTCGCAGTGTCAGATTTGAAAAGGCAATTTAAACATTAATTATTCAACAGAACTCTGTAAGGAGGCCAAGAGCCCTTCAAAATCTTCCCATTTCACCCCTCCCCACAAGACTCTGTGAGCGAATAAATGCAACACAAAAGAAATCATTTCAGAGAAGGTGCTTATCTCAGTATTTACCAACATTAGTATTAGCCCTGCTTGAAGAGCAGGAAAAAATCCTCAGCTTCTGCAGAATATCCTTTATTCTGTTCACCACTGCAGGGGAGAAGTGGCTGCAAGAGCCTTTCTGCTGCTTGAGTGCCTTTTAATTCCTCTCAGCCATTTGCTGCTTGGTTTTAATTCAGGTAAGAACTACCAGGTAACTGTGTATTGATAACTCTGGGGCAATGCCAGAGTGCTGGCACATGGAAAATCCCCCAACACAGAATCCCCCAAAGCAGCATTTCCACACAGAGAAAGCCACAGGGCTGACAGGGAAGCTGTTGTTTGTCAGGTTGTGGAGAGAATAAGACATTCCTCACCCAGAGCCATGGGATGGTTTGTGTGGGAAGGGACCTTAAGGATCACCCAGTGCCACCCCTGCCACGGGCAGGGACCCCTCCCACTGTCCCAGGCTGCTCCAAGCCCCAGTGTCCAACCCGGCCTTGGGCACTGCCAGGGTTCCAGGGGCAGCCACAGCTTCTCTGGGCACCCTGTGCCAGGGCCTCCCCACCCTCATGGTAAAAAAACTCCTTCCTTCCACCTAACCCAACTCAAACCTGGATTAGTTCCTGGCCCTTCCCCGTCCCAGTGCAGAGCCTGGCACCATGCAGGGATGGGAGGGACTCCAACCATGGCCAGGCAAAGTTAGCTATGGGAGATGGGGAGCAATTTCCTCAGCTGAAAACAAGTTTGTGTCTGTAGCAGCCATCAGCTGACTGTCTCCAGTGAGGTCTCCATGGAAACACCAGCCCTGAGGATGCTGCTGTGTTGACAGCGCTTTGCAAACGCTGACAGGAGCAGCAGAGGGAGCAGGCAGAGGATTCCAGCCCGGTTCCCCTCTGTGCATGGGAAGGACGATCCCTCTCTTCCCAGAGAACACTCATCCAAATGTAGGACAGGGCTGCTCCATGGATACACATCACAACTGGTGTCATTGTCCATTTGCTCCTCAAAAAACCTTCAGAGCATTTCAAACCATTATTCTTTTCCCAAAAACGAAGGGATTTCTGTATCAGTGATCAGCTCCTTCCACTGCCTCCCTCACATGGTGGAAAGGCTTCCATGAAAGGAGGGATCAAGCACAGAAAAATAGGGGAGAGTGTGCAAGGCAGCTCAGGAATGGAAAGACAACACAAATATAAACATTAGGTAACAAATATAAAACATAACTACAAGGAGCAAATAATTGCTTGATAGGATTAACTGTCAGAGTTAAATCTGAGAAATCCTGGCAAGAGAAATACAAATGAAGTGGCTTCAAACTGGAAGACAGTAGGTTTAGGTTGGACATTAGGAAAAATCCTTCCCTGTGAGGATGGGGAGGCCCTGGCACAGGGTGCCCAGAGAACCTGTGGCTGCCCCTGGATCCCTGGCAGTGTCCAAGGCCAGGTTGGTGGGGCTTGGAGCAGCCTGGGGTGGCACTGGATGGTTTTTAAGGTCCCTTCCAATCCAAATTCAGTTCCATGATTCTATGAAATATTTTGTGTCCTGTGTATGAATCAAAGACACCCCAAACTCTCCTCCTTCCCCCTTCCTGCAGCTCAGGGGGCTCTGGATCCATCAGCAGGATCAGAGCCCACCCCAGTCCTGAAGCAGCCCAGCTGGGCATGGACAGGCCTGGGTCTCTTCCCCAGGACACAGGGCAGGAGGAGCAAGTACAGGGAGAGCCTGTGGCCAAGACAGCTGGAATTTTACACCACAGAATTTAAGAAAGCTTATTTTAATCGAATTTTCACCCTGGAATATTACCTTGACACCTGTATGGGTCAGCAGAGGATCTCCTGGACCCATCCTTCCTGTGCCAAGCCCTCCAGGACCTCCAGAATATCAAGGACTCCTGCTCAGGTCAAAGAAATTGTCTGACAAAGAATCCCTGTGGTAGGTTACTGAAGGGAATAACTGCAGATCTACAAATAAAACTGATTTGTATCTGCAGAAATGTGAGAATTCTCAAAGCAAGAAACCTGCCTGCACAGACCATTAACTGCTCTGGTTGTGAGGAACTGCAAAGCAGCCACACAACCAACACAGAGTCAAAATACAACCAACATTGAGCCAAAATACAGCCAAAACACAGCCAACATGGGACCACAACACAGCCTGCCCTAGGGCTCTCTGTAGGAATGGATATTCTATTTTAGACTCACTTTTTCTTGTAAAAAGCAACAAGTACTGACATTTCTTAGTAAGAGACATTCTATAAGTAATTTGAAATTGTACCTGAATTGATCATCTTTAATTCTTAAGGCATTAAGGATTTCAGAGGGAAATGTTCAGGTGACCAACAATGATCTGGTCTTGTGCTGTTGTAAATGTACAGTCTGCACCTTCACACCCATCAGGCACACAGATCCAGCAGACATTGCTCTAAACCTGTGATAAACACAGATTTATCTCTAATTCATCCTGCAGTAAGTGAATTTCAGTGACCTGGACACTTTGGTTAAGGTAAGGGTGGAGAAACCAATAGTGAGAAATCCTGATGGACAAAATACCACTTTGTCCACATCACCAAAAAACACCTGTCTGGGAACAGCTGGAAAATCAGGTGTGGAAAACCCCTCTGCTAAAAGGCTGTGAGTGTGTGGGTGTCTGAGCTCTGCTGGGAGGCTGGGGGTGTTTGCACCCTGGTTTGCATGGGCACACAGCAGGATGTGCTGCCAGCCCCTCTGAGCATGGCAGGAAAAGCTCCCACAGCCACTCAGGGCAGCTTCCTTTCAAAAGAAGAGGCACTGCCATGGAGACACTGCCTGCTGCAGCCAGGATTCCTCCTGGGAGCAGCTACTCCATGGATACACTGTGCTGGGTGCCCAGCTGAGGCTGATGGCCAGCAAGGAGGGCAGGAGCAGACTCTAAACCCAACATTACAGATGCAGCCAGAGCTAATCATTCCCTCCACATCTGCTGATGAGATTTCACCCTCACCCTAATCTCATCCCTGCCCTCCCAGCAATACAGAGATGCCAGGTTTGTCATTTCTCCAAATGCAAACATCCCAATAAATCTGTGCAGGGCATTTCCCAGCAGCCAGGCAGGCTCTGGAGGTTGGAGATAACCAGAGCACTGTCACCTCGGGCTGAGGGAGATGAGCAGGCAGCTGAATCCCTGCTCCAGGATGCTGGGGAGCAAAGCTGAGGTGCTGCCCACCCCCTGCCATCTCTGATAATCCACTGCCTCGGCCCCAGCAGCTCCACCCTGCTACCCCCAAGGCCAGACCTCGCTGTAATTCCAAGTTTAGCTTTGGTAAGATTTACATTAAACATGAACAAATATTAAAAAATAAAAATAAATCAATTCAAGCACAACACGAAGGATCAAACAAACCCTCAGAGATATGAGAAGAGTGCCAAAAGCTGCTGTGAAATGCCAACCCCTTCCAGGGCCAGGATCCTGCACACAGCAAAGAAAACCAAAACAGAGAGGGAGCAGAGAACTGAAAGAGGCAATTTGGGGTTTAGCTTTTATTTTATGCACTGAAATTAAAAGCTAGTATGATCACAGAATCATAGAAACATGGAATATTCTGAATTGGAAGGAACCCACCAGGATCATCCAGTCCAACTCCTGGCCCTGCCCAGGACACCCCAACACTCCCACCCTGATGCTTTGGTGTTGCAATAACTGCATTATAACTGTTAAAAAGACATTAAATATATTAAAAACTGCAACTCGAGGACTTTTTCCATTTTATGGATCTGAAAATGGAGCTAGAGAGTAAAGACACTGCCCTGAAAGAGCCTCAGCTGAGGATCCCCAGCGCTGTACTCACATTGTAGAGGGGGATGGTCTTCATCACCTTGTAGTGCTTCATGGGGTCCATCTTGTACAGGTGTCTGTCAGTGATGAAAATGGCCCTGTCCTCCACCTTGTTAAAGCGATTCACCTGCACAGAAACACCTTGTCAGTCCCACTGATCACTGCAGGAACACAGCAAAGGAAACTGTGCAGTGCTAAGTGCCAAACTCACATAAAAATGCCCCAAACTCACACAAAAATGCCCCAAACTCACTCAAAACCACCCCAAACTCACACAGTGGTACCCCAAACTTGCACAAAAATACCCCAAAGTCACAAATACCCCAAACTCACACAAAAATACCCCAAACACACATGACAAATACCCCGAACTCACACAACAAATACCCCAAACCCACACAGCTCCTAAACAGATTTTCTCCTTGGATCTTGGACCAGTGAGCAGGGAACATGGACCCTGTAATCCCATTTTACAGAGCAATGCAGAGTCTCAGAGAAGCAACATTCCTAGTTATCCAGCAGAGCTGTGGCACCCTAGGAAATTCCAGGGCTTCACTCAAACCAAGGCCAGATGCTTTCCCCAGCCATGTTCAAGCCCTGTCCACATGGACAATCCCAGGCTGTTGTTCCCACGTTATCCACGTGCCTTTCACACCCCAAAGGTTCCATGGAGAATCCCTGCCCTGCAGAGCCCAGGCTGCACCAGGGGCTGTCACAGTTCACACCTGAGGCATTGGGCCATCTGTGTTCTGGGTTCTGTCCCTCCAGCCCTTGGCCCAAGTCCCTCTCCAGCTCTCCTGGAGCCCCTTCAGACACTGGAAGGGGCTCTGAGGTCTCCCTGGAGCTTCTCCTGTCCAGATGAATCCCCCCAGCACTCCCAGCCTGGCTCCAGAGCAGAGGGGCTCCAGCCCTTGGAGCATTTCCATGGCTCTGGACTCGCTCCAGCAGCTCCACCTCACCCAGGCTGCTGGATGCCCCTCAGCACTAAACACTCACCAGGCAGGATGAAAAGTTTTGTTGGAAGAGTGTAGAAAAGTAGGACACAAAGTAGAAATTGTTTTTCACTGAGGCAAAACCAGAGTCATCAGTGTATCACAGTCACTGAGATATTTATTAATCAACTGAGAAGGGGAGACAAGGGTAAGATGTGATGAGGAGGATGAACATAAATAGGATTTTCCAGGGTGAAATCAGGAGACAACGGGAGAACTTAAATATCCTCAGTCAGGAGGCAGCAGAGTGACAAAGTTCAGAGCAGATAAAGGCAAAAAATGCATATTAGGGAGCTCTGTGACAGCTTTACATTAATGGCACCAACTCAGAAAAAGCAACCGAGGATGATTTCAGACAGTTCTGGAGAGATCTTGGCACAAAGACATGAGGCAGCTCAGAAAAAGCAGAATGTTGGCATAAGCAAGGAATATTTTTCTATAACATGGGAATAACATTCCGGGAGCCATGGGCTCACCTGGAACAGCCCGTGAAGGACCAGGCTGGTGAGTGTGAAGGAGACTCCCAAGGTTCAGATTAGGGGAAGAACATGATTGAGGGCCTGGGAAGTCTCACAGGAAGAGATGCTGAGTAACCAGGATTATTTTAGGAAGCAGATGAATGGGAGAAAAAAGCCTAAAGGCTACAAAACACTGAATGGCCCTGAGAAAGTAGGTTAGGAGTGCCTGGTGCCACATGGCAGGTGCTGGAGCAGAGCAGCACCGGCTCCTCAGCCAGGATCAGGGGCAGCTCTGGGCTCTCCACACTCCAGGTCCTGGGGGCTGAACCAAAGTCCAGTCCCTGGGGCTGGATCTGCCCCTCAGAGCTCAGATCAGTGCTGGGGGCACTGAGTTACTGTGATTTATTGAAGTGAACACTCCCTGTGCACTGCCATGACGCTGCCTGGGTGCTGTCCATGGCCACCCCCAGCCCCGAGCTCCCGGTGACAAAGGGAGCAGATTTCTGCTGCTGTGACACCAGAGCCACCCCACAGCATGAGGTCCCGTGGCTGCTGCCTGGGAAGCAGGGATGGGAAGCACAGTCAATCCTCAGAGAGTCAGAAAGGCTGGAAAAGCCCCCTGAGATCACTGAATCCAACTGCTCCTCCAGCACTGCCAAGGCCACCATTGACCTCTGTGCCCAGGTACCACATGGCTTTGAAACCCCTCCAGGGATGGGGACTTCAGCACTGCCCTGGGCTGCTGTGCCAATGCCTGACCACTCCTTCTGTGAAGAAATGTTCCCCAATATCCAATCTAAACCTCTCCTGGCCCAACCTGAGGCCATTTCCTCTCCTCCTGTCCCTGTTCCCTGGGAGCAGAGCCCGACTGCCCGGGCTACCCCTCCTGTCAGTCAGGGAGTTGTGCAGAGCCAAAAAGTCCCTCCTGAGCCTCCTTTGCTCCAGGCTGAGCCCCTTTCCCAGCTCCCTGAGCTGTTCCTGGGGCTCCAGCACCTTCCCAGCTCCATTACCTTTCCTGGACATGCTCCAGCCCCTCAATGTCCTTGTCATGAGGGCCCAGAACTGGACACAGCACTGGAGGTCCCTCAGCAGTGGCAGCTCAGGGGGCAGCCACTGCCCTGGTCCTGCTGCCACACTATTGCTGATTCAAGCCAGGTGCCCTCGGCCTCTGGCACAGCTGGATTCACCTTCAGCCACTGCTGACCAGCTCCCCAAAGGTGTATTCCAAGGCAATACAATATTGTGGGAGTTCTAGAGGCATGTGTTAAATTCCACTTCTTTATCATGGCTCCCTCCCTGATTTTAGTATTAAAATTCAGCTAATGAAATGTACCAAAGGAGAGGCCCAGCAGCTCATCTCACCTCACTCTTGCTCTTCCAGGTCTTTCCAAGCAAGAGAGGCTTCAGGTGCCTCGTGCACCTACAGTGCATTTATGTAAATAATACCTGCTGTGGGTTAAACTAAAAACTGTCACACTGGGGAGCAGGCACAGAAGGGACTCAGCCACCAGTGCAAATACCACTAACTGAGCTTGTAGGAGTAAGGACAGGCCTTCTGTTCTCAGCTACAGCTCATTCCCTCCCAGAGAACAGCCCTTCCCAGCATTGTGTTCCCTGCACCTTCTGGGCATTCTGTATTTATATCTTGTTGATCCAAATGTGAATCAGTCCTAATTTAGCTTCCTGACAAGCTCGTGGGGGAAATGAAGGTCTGGCCTAGAGCTAAAAAATCTCCAAGGAAGTTTTTCAGGTCTCTGTCAGAGGCCTCTGGACACCGCAGGGCACCGGCCTTCGGAAGACATGATTCTCTCAAGGGAGCTTGGTGCCACAAGTGACAAGGGAAAAGTGGGAAGAAAAGCCTTATTCCAAAGAAAAAAAGGAGAGAGTTGTTTCCTAGGTGATCCAACAAAACCTGGAGGTTTGCATGAAATATGCATTTGGTTTCTCCTAAGGCAAAAATCTTAAAAATTTCCTTTGAAAAAGGGAAGAGCACCACAATGCTCAGAAAAGATGGGTTTTTCCATAGGCAGGAATGACCTGCTTCTACCTGTACCTACTGCAGGGAAGCAACCACACAGCCCATTCCCTTCCCCCTAGGATGGTTTCAAAGCCTCTTCACAGCCCTTCTGCAAAAACTGCTCCAGACAGAGCCCCCCATTATTATTCAGCTCAAGCTGCTGAAATGAGGACCCCACACAGGCAAAGAAAACTTTACCAGCAGCTCAAAACTTGGAGGGCAGTTCCTGAATAAATTTACTTCTTAGACTTAGAAATGTAAAATCATTGAGGTTGGGAAAGCCCTCCCAGCCCATTGAGTCCAACCTGTGCCTGATGCCCACCTTGTGACCAGCCCAGAGCACTGAGTGCCACGTCCAGGTGTTCCGTGGACACCTCCAGGGATGGGGACTACAAACCTCCCTGGGCAGCCCCTGCCAAGGCCTGACCACCCTTTCTGGGTAGAAATTCTTCCTCATCTAGAATCTTTTGGATTCTTCCTGAAGAATTCATTAGATCAACGACAGTCATCAGCTAAAAAAATTCTGTCTCAATGAATTTAATGAACCAGTATCGGACAGGTCACAGGGTGTGCTCTGCTCATAAATGTGTTTAAGTAGAGGAACTCTGGGCTCAATCTGTGTCTATTCAAGTTGCCCAGTATTTATGCTTTTAATGTGTTTTCTGTGCAAAGAAATAAGTGCATTAGACTGAAAATTTCCTAGAGCTGACACTCAACATTGCTGTTGACAGTCAACAACTACTTCAAACATGATTTGGTGACTCAGGACCTGAATGAAGCCACAAAAGAAGGCTGATGCTGCCTCAGAAATAAAACATTCACTCTGGCTCACCAAAGTGCCCTTTAACACCTTCCCAATAACACCTTCCTGCCTCAGGGACCAGCAGGAGCATCAGTTTTTGCTCAACAATCCTCAAATAAGCTGAATCATGAAAACACACCACAGAGGAACTTGAGCAGTCTTTTTTTGTGAATTGCTGCTTTGTTCAGGAGAATTATTTAAAGGAAACAATGAAATCATCTGATAATTACAATTTCATTTCTATAATTTGCTCTTCAGGCCCCTGTTAAGGCTTCACGTGAACCAATTTCCAGCAGAGAACAGACACGACCTGGAAAGCCACAAGGAACCAGGTTTAACATCAGAGATGTGACAAATCTGTTCTGAGCACAGGGCCAGGCTGCATGTGCCAGCACCAGGTGCCACTCTGGGCCAATAATGTTTGATAGGACATGGGGAAGTCAAGGCTAAAAGGAAGAAACCTGATGATTTATTTGTTAAAAATTTCAAGGGAAGAATGCAGCAATGAGGAGAGATTCCCCCTGCCCCAGCACTGAGGGTCACCTGGGGACTGCCCTTACTCTGGGGTAAGAGGCAGGATGCCCAAAATCATATTTCTGACAAGAGAAACACGTTCATTTTAAACAGCTTGGGATGGGGATTGTTTCCTGTGAAGGGCCAAGGGAGGCTGAGGCTGTTCCAGCCTGTGCTCCTGCAGTTGGAGCACAGTCACTCCCCCTCTCCAACAGCTCTCACTGGTGCTTAGTCTGCAGAGCCAGTGTTTAAGCCAGAACAGATGACCTGAGGAAGTGCCTTGCTTGGAAAAGGAAATGCTAAATTCTCAAATGTCAAATCCTTGTCCTGTTAACCCTCAAATTTCAGCAGTGTTTGTGTTTCCTGCTCTGTTCTCATCAGGCTCACCCAGACATTTCCTGTCTGTACAAACAGATCCCTCAGGGAGGGGTGACATCCCAGTGTGGGTTTGGATGGGATCCTTGGCATTTGTGACATGGAGATGCTCTGGAATCACCAGGCTCACATGTCCCTGAGGATGGCAAAGCATTGCAGTCTTGTCCTCAACAGTGCTGAGACCATGGAATTGTGGAGTGACTTGGGTGTGGAGGGACCTTAGAGACAACCCAGTGTCACCCCTGCCAGGGGCAGGGACACCTCCCACTATCCCAGGTGGCTCCAAGCCTGGTCCAGCTTGGCCTTGGACACTTCCAGGGACCCAGGGGGTTCCTTGTTGATAGCTCCAAAGCCATGTCAGGAATCCCTTGCTGAGCAGGCCAGCAAGGGATCAAGTCCTACCTCTCTGAGAGAAAAAAGCAGCAGCAATTTAACCTTTCAAAAGGTAAAAGAAGTCACAAGATAATTTAAAACCCACAGGGCTGCAAGCCTATAACCCTGCAGTATTTGTGATTTCAGCTGAGCTGCCCTTTTAATGCAAGCTAAAGCTTTGCCTCTGAGAGCACTGAAAGCCTTTCAGGTTCAGGAGAAATCCACTTTGTGGTGGGTAACACCTATTCCATCCCCATTCTAATTTCTACTACTGAAGTGCTGGCATCTCAATGCAACAAACCCCACAAAAACTGTATTTTTCCTGCACAGCCACAGTATGGAAACACGGCCTGTTGGAATGCTCAGGGATTCCTCCATACACTAAAACCAACAAATGCTGCTCTGACACTTGTCTGAAGGCAGAGTTCTGTCCTTGCAGTTAGGGAACAGGATCTGTGCTCAGGAATCTGCTTTGCTCTGTGCTTGCACAGGGATTGTCCTTGAGAGCTGAACCAGGAGCAAGAGAAACACGAGGACTTAAAGGCTGGAAAGCTGCATAACAGTGAACAAGATAAAACTCCCACACTGTGTCCATCACACACAGACCCCAGTGATACCCCTCACCATCATTCCATTCCCATCCAAACCCACAATTCCTATCATCACATCTCTAACAATTGAATATTGTCCTTTATACAGTTATTCCAGTTAGGCCAGAAACTACAACAACTGGAACCAGTTCATTAAATGAATTAGGAGAGGAATTATTTTGTTTTCAGCCTAACCTGAAAAAAGCCAGGGGGAACTCTGCATTTCTCTGTTCCTCAGGGAAGTTCAGACCAAGTGCTATGAGGTTGTAAAGAGGAACTTTGGATTCAGACTTGCCTGCTCCTCCTTTAATCCTGACACCACCACTCCCCCAAACCACTCACCCAGCAGTGAACCCTGTCCTCACAGAGAACATGGTCACAGCAACACCAAACTCCACTGAAATATTTTTGCTTGGAAAGCAATTAGAGATTTCTATTTTTATAAACACAAATCACTGTTGAATAAACAATACAACTCACTACCACTTGCAAAGTTTTAATCATAAAGTGAGATTTTGTGCTACAGAATGGATTGTGTAGATGTAATATTTGCAGAACCATAAGGAATAACTATGCAAGTGGGGACCAACTGCAATATTTAGAAATAAAAAGAATATACAGCTTCTTAAAAACACCTGAACATCCACAGAGCTGGCCTGCCACTAAAATTTGGTTTTTCTGTTGGCTTTGTAAAATTCAAAATATCCTTCGCTGAAATAGATTTCAAACCAGCATCATAAGATGGAGCTGCCCACAACAACTAAGCAAGTCTGTTTTTTTAATTAGTTGTTTAAACCTTCCAACCAAATCAACAAAAAACCCAATTCTGCTATAGAAAAATCTCAGACTCAAACCAGTTATGCTGAATGAAGTGATTTTACCATAAAATCATTGAATGGTTTGGGTTGAAGGGTCCTTTCAGTTCCAACCCTCTGCAACAAGGCCCCAGCAGCCACCCAGCCTTGGTGCAGGGAGGTACCTACCCAAAAATCCCTGATGCAGCTCCTTGGAGCTGCTCTGAATGGCTGCTCAGGCCTCCACAGGGTCACCTGCTGGTTCCCCTGGAGGCCCCCCCAGCCCCGTTACCTTGCGCACGTGGCAGGAGAAGAGGATCTTCATGTACTTGTCCTTGCGCTTCAGCTCGTTGGCCACAGGGGTGAAGGAGCCCGAGCTCTGGGGGCTGTCTGGTTTCTGGAAGAGCAGAGACAGGCTGTGTCTTGGGGGCTGAAGGAAGAGGGGTTGGCCATGGCATGGCTGGGACACAGCTCCCTCCACCCTCTCGTGCTTTGGGAAACCAAACCTTGACACACCAAAATGCTCCAGGGGAGGATGGAGTAAAGGGAAACAATCAAATCTGCCTAGAGAGAATTTCTTTCTTCCTGTTCAGTTTCTGCTGTATTCCGTTCCATCCTGCATTTCAGTCACCCAGTGAGGTCTGGCTCTGCCCATCTGCAGAGCCAGCTGATGGCACTGCTTTAATGCTGCTGGTGCCGCTCAGGATTCACAAAAATCACTCCTAGTGCAGTGGAATTCAAGGTTTTCAACCCACATAAACCCTTTCACAGAGCAAATTTCCAAGTACATCTCCTCTCAATAAACCAACGCTCATTTTCCCGGATTTTTCCCTTCCAGCACCCTGAGCCCAGGTCCCCTGCACTCACCAGAGCGATGTAGTTCCCCTGCCAGGCTCTCTGGAGGCCAATGTCAGCCCTGTGGCCCTTCAGCAGCTCCATGGCAGTGACCTTGGCCCTCAGCTGAGGTAGCACTTCTGGGGGCACGCTCCGGATGAGCTCGGCCGCTCTCCACCTGCCACCAAAGCAAGGCCTGGGTCAGCCCCAAGCCTGCACCTCGCCCAGGAAGGACTCCTGCTGCCAGAGCAGCACCACAGGGACACCCTCAGAGTCCTTCCCAGGCATTCCTAAAGCTGCAAAGGTCAGTTGATGTTCTAAAGTCACATCTCACCTCCAACCCTGTCAGGTTTGGGTGCCACACTCACCATTCCACACCCATGAGTCAACCACTGGTGCATCTGCTTGCAATAAAGGGTTTGCAAGCCCATTTTTGGGTTTACAGCATCATTCTCCTTTAATAGCTGAATTTGGCCCTTCAGTTCCAGCTGCCCCATGGAACAGGGAAGGGTAGCCCATCCATTGCTCCTCACCACACCTCAGCCTTCAGCAGCAGCACCAGAGCTTCAGCATTAATGCTGTAAAAGGACTTTTTAGCAACTAAAATTCTGTATTCCTGATAATTGAGCTAATTGTGAAAGCAGGACTCTCTCCCCAAACAGGCTGTAGATGGATGGATGTCTGTCCTGAAAAAGACAGTTGGGGAAAATAACAAAGCTTGATCTAGAGCTGCTGGAACCACCCTGCCAGCTGATGGCTGGACAGAAGATCTCTAAAAGCCCCTCCAGCCAACATTTCTCTAATTCAGCCACTTTTAGAAGTCATCATTTTTCAAATTGGAATTGTAACTACTTTGCCTACAGCTTCCCAGAGAAAAAATCACTAGCCTTCAGATACTGGGAGGTTTAATGAAGGTACAAACACATGTTCTGTACAAAGAACGTGGGTGACCAGGGGAACATTGCTCATTTTACTGCAGAAAAACCAGCTTACTATGAGAAGTTTTGAGGAAATCGAGAAGATTCTTTTTATCTTCCCCCTCATCCAAGAGCAGCTGCTCTTTCCTTTCAAAACCAACCAGAAAGGCCAGGAAGGGGCCAAGGAAGGAAACACGACATTCATCACAATGGAGCAACCTTGTCTGGTGCAAGGTGCCCTTGCCCATGGCCTGGGGCGGAACTGGATGGGCCTTAAAATCAAAACCATCCTGTGATTCTGTGATTCAACAATAAATCTTTGGATCAGAATTATCCGCCTGGTCAAGGGCACGAAGCCAGCGACACCCGAATCATGTCCTTCAGCCAGATCCCTGGGACAGGCAGTGGGTGTGACAGGGACAGGGGGCTGTACCTGTGGTAGATGTCCTGCAGAGCCTCCTCGAAGCGGCGCAGCACCTTGGGCGGGGCGGGCCAGGGGATGCTGCGGCCGCGGTCGGGCAGCAGCCTCACGTCGCAGAAGCGCCGCACGACCTCGCGCAGGTAGGCCCGGACCTTGTGGCGCCGGTAGTGCCGCAGGATGGTCAGCGCCGCCCTCGTCCGCCGGTAGCGCAGCCGCGCCAGGGTGCCCCTCCACACCTGCCAGGGACACGCGGGTTCAGCACGGAGAGTACCACGACTCTCTGCTTTCCAGACTCCTCCTGTACTACACAGGTTTACAGTTCTATTTCAAGGAAAGGGACTTCTCAGTGCCAATCAAATTCAGTGAGAACATGACTGAAAAACACCGTGTTTGGAATTGAGATCCCCACGTGAGAAAGGCATGGACCTGTTGGGGTAAACCCAGAGGAGGCCATGGAAATGCTCCAAGGGCTGGAGCCCCTCTGCTCTGGAGTCAGGCTGGGAGAGCTGAGGGTGTTCACCTGGAGAGGAGAAACTCCATGAAGACCGCAGAGCCCCTTCCAGGGCCTAAAGGGGCTCCAAGAGAGCTGTAGAGGGACTTGGAGGGACAGGACACAGGAAAAGGCTTCCCACTGCCAGAGGGCAGGGAGAGATGGAATACGAGGAAGGAATTCCTCCCTGTGAGGATGGGGAGGCCCTGGGCCAGGTTGCCCAGAGAAGCTGTGGCTGTCCCTGGATCCCTGGAAGTGCCCAAGGCCAGGTTAGATGGAATTTGGTGTGCCCTGGGACAGTGGGAGGTGTCCCTGCCCATTGCAGGGGGTGGCATTGGATGGGCTTTATGGTCCCTTACAACCCAACACAACCCATTCAATGATTCTGTGTTAACTGAGAACAATTATTGAGAAACAATTTTAACTCTGATTAAAAAAAGATTGCTTTAAAAAGCAAAGGCTATCCCCTTAACTTCTGGGATGGGGCCCAGCTTCTCTACTGTCCCTGTGAGCTGTGTTTGTGCCTGGAGAGCACCACAAGCAGAACCCACAGCGGCTCCTGGGCTTCTCCTGCCAGGGGACACTCTGGGAAGTGGTGCTGGAAGGCTGCTCCAGTGCTCACATGACTATGACAGTGACAGTGCACAGCCACCAGCTCCCACAGAGAAGCCCCAGGCAGGAGGAAGGAGGCAGGTGCTGCTCCATCCTGTAACCAGAGGAATGGGTGTTCCTGAGGGGATCCCTCCCTACCTGTACTCATCCTCCAACACAACTCACCAAGCAGAAGGCTGTATTTTTTTCCTTGCAGGATTTAACTGGAAGGATAACCAGCCTCCTGCACCTGCCAAGAACCTCCCTGCTCACCACAGTCCTGTCACAGACTTTATTTCCCTCTGAGAAAGATCCCACAGCACTGCTGGTGCACATCAAGCCTTCTATTTACAGAAGGATTAATTAATTACCCAAGGCAGTTTTCAACACGACAGTTGCTTTGTGAAGCTGATGTCAGAGCTTCTCCTGACAGCTTCACTGACAATCCTGCCATGCAGCTGAGAAAACCTCATGCAGCAACCAGTGCAGAGCTGTGAGGGGCTGCTCCTCTCCAGACATCCCAAGTTTAAAGAGAAACACAGATTTTGGGTCCCAAACCCCTCAAAAGCAGAGAACTCTCTTCTCTTCTTTCAACCTCTGTCAGAGTCCTCCCTCCTCGGTCTCCTTCAGCCTCGCTGTCCCTGTGGGGGATGTCTCCCATTCCCAACAGACACAATCCACGGAGCTCTGGCAGAGCCTGGGCAGCTGCTTGAGCATCCAGCACTTTATGGAGCATCAAACCCATCAATGGAGCCCATTTGTGCTCTCACACACCAGAACAGAGCCCAGACCTTGCACAATCCTGCCCACATAGAATCACAGCATTATAGAATGATTTGGGTTGGGAAAGACCTGGAAAATTCTCTTGTTCCACCCTCTGCCATGGGCAGGGACACCTTCCACTGTCCCAGGGTGCTCCAAGCTCCAGTGTCCAGCCTGGCCTGGGACACTTCCAGGGATCCAGGGCCACCTACAGCTTCTCTGGGCAACCTGGGCCAGGGCCTCCCCACCCTCCTAGGGAACAATTCCTTCCTGGCATCCCATCTCTCCTTGCCCTCTGGCAGTGGGAAGCCATTCCCTGTGTCCTGTCCCTCCATTCCCTGGCCCAAATCCCTCTCCAGCTCTCTTGGAAGGCACTGCAAGGGGCTCTGAGGTTTCCCTGGAACCTCCCATTTTCCAGGCTGAACATCCCTTCGAGTGGAAGGTGTCCCTGCCCATGGCAAGGGGTGGCACTGGATGGTTTTTAACATCCCTTCCAACCCAAACCCCTCTGGGATTCTGAGAACAACCCAGCACAGCCAAGGTGACTGAAGACAATGAGCTCCTTATCAGCCCCAGCCCCTGCTAGGGTTGCTCTCCCAAGGAGGGTGTGGGAGTAGAGAACATTCCAGTGGCTGAAGGAAGAGCTGGGGAAGCAGGGCAGGACATGGGACAGCGAAGGGAAAGGTGAGAGCAGTAAGCACAGAAGCCACAGCAGAAACCAGCAGTGCTGGACTGAGCACACCAACCAAACCCAGGCAGTTGGGACTGGGAATCTCATCCCTGTGTGGTGATAAAATAATAAACAACATGTTCCTTATTTATTCCTTGAGGCCATTAGACAGAGGGAAGGCAGCAGGCCCTGCACACGTGCTGTGCTCAGCAGTCACTGCTACCACTGTAGTTTTAGTTCAGATCTGGTGCAGCTTCAGCCACACAAAGGCCCTCGGAGCTGCTGGGAAGCTCAAGGCTCAAAGCTTCCTGGCTAAACCCGACTTGCACAAGGACTGGATTTTACCCAAAGTCTGTAAGGCTGGATTAAAGCTGGCATTTCCCTGTCTGAGGGCAGAGCAGGCTCTGAAACTCTGAATTTGATAGAATCACCAACTAGAATCCAAAAACTGAGCATCCAAAGAGTATTGGGGAAATTTTTTTAGAGAAAAGCAAAGATTTGGATTGCTTGAGATAGTTAAGCATAGACTGCAGAGGCATAAAATGTACCTGTGGGGGATATATGGACAACAGACAAGATCAACTGGGCAAAACCTGATTGCCAACTTCTCATTTCTGAATTTAGTAAGAACAGAAATGAGGAACAAAGGGCTCCAGGGTGCAGTGCAACAGCCCGTGGGTGTTACAGAGGATCTCAAGAAATGAACGCACGCAGTAGATCTGTGTAAGCTGCTCAAGACCTTGCTGAGCTTCACTTCTGTCAGCTTTTCCCTGGACCATTTGAGACACCGAACAAGGTCTTGATTTTGCTTCCTTGGGCTGGAAGCAGACACACTGTTGAGGGAAGTCTCTCGCTGTCGTTACTTTTTTCACCAGTCAGACATCCCTGGAACAAAGGCTGGAACAGATTGCCCCGATGTTGTATCAGCTGCATCGCTGCAGAAATTGGCTTCACAGCAAGAGGTGTCACAATTGCACAAACACTGGCCTCCCAAATCCAATTATCCAGCCCAGGCATGCCCCTGGCTACACACAGTAAACTATTAATGAAAAGCATGTTCTCAAATCAAGTTGTCATAACTGGAGAACCCCCTGCCAGTGAAGACCTTCCACGGCACCACGGCAGCACCTCAAAGGTGAGGAAACAGTCAAAGGCAAGGACAAACTTCTCCCAAGGAATGGGGGACAAATATTTTTTAAATTGACTGTTTTTCTGACTTGGTGGTTGTCTTTTCCACTGCAGGGCTCACTGCAGCTCAAAGCAGCCCCTCAGTAATGCTGAGCTGTCATGGTGATCTGGCTGCCCGATGGTCCCACGGAACCTTCCAGAAACATGGAATGGTCAATCCTAGGGACAGGAGGAGGTGTCAGAGCAGGAAACTCCCTGTCTGGCATGTACTCAGTGTAGTTGTGAGCAGCAGGACATAGACCAGACAAACAAGGATCACAGAATCATGGAAGCACACCATGGTTTGGGTTGGAGGGATCTTAAAAGTCATCCAGTTCCAACCCTCCACTTTGGGCAACCTTCCACTATCCCAGATGGCTCCAAGCCCTGCCCAACCTGGCCGTGGACACCTCCAGGAATCCAGGGGCAGCCACAGCTTCTCTGGGCATTCTGTGCCAGTGCATTTCCAGAACAAGCAGTTTGAGGATGCTGAACTGTTCCTGCCAACTCACACCTTCCTCAGGTTTGAATATTGGGAGAGCTCTACCCAAGGTACCTTTTCAATTCTCTCCCACCTCTAGTTCATACCTCAAGAACATTGAGCCCTGTGAAATGAAATTAAACATATCAAATTTCTGGAGGAAGTTTACCTGACCTTTAACAGATTCTCCTGTTGCAAAGGTCCTGCTCTGTTGTGTGCTGGGGGCCAAGGAGGGCCAAATCCCAACAGAAGGGCTTGTGCATGCAGGGTTCTGTTTCTCTCCTTTGGGCCTCTGCACCAAGGTAAGATCCAAGAGATTTTCATGCCCAGTTCCAAAGGGATCCAGCAAATCACCCCTCTGAGACCTGATAGCCAGAGGCACCTCTTTAATTTCCACTTCAATCCAGCTACATCTCAGCCAGCTGGGGGCTTCAGAACTTGCATTTAGAGAGTCCTTACCGGCCCAGTAAACCAGCCTGGGATGACAGAGCCCTGTGTCATCCCTCCCACAGGCAAGAATAAATCCATACTTCCCTTTCCCCCCTGCTGTGGCTTTCCCTGCTGGTTAACCTGATTTCCCATGGGAATGAGACTGAAGCTCACCCTGTCCTCGCCTGACCTCCTGAAATTGCCCTGACAGCTCCTGAACCCCGAGCCAGCTCCCACCCAAGCTGACAGAAGAGCAGCAGCCTCCAAGAAGCAAAGTTCCTTTGTCTTTCAGGAAAAATCAGCCTCAGGGCAGAAGGAGCCTGAAATCAGAGTGACATTGCTGGAACAGCTTCAGCTCCAGCTCCAGAGCCATCTGCCTCCCCAGATCCCAAATCCCAACCAGCAGACAAGGAGCCACCGACTGCCAGCCAAGCACCACAGGCAGAGGAGCCCAGGAGGGCCTGGCAGTGTTCCAGAGGGATGAGGGGGTGGAGATGTGTGTGGGGCACCAGGCAGGGGGCGGAGGATGTGATGGCTCCCAAAAACCCAGTCTGATGACAGCTTTCCAAGTAACCTCTTTGGAACAGACTCCAAGGCAGTCGATTGTGCTGTCGACCAGAGCACAGCCCAGGGACCGAGCAGGAGCAGAGGGACAGGACATGGAAGGGATTGTCCCTGTGAGGGGAGCCCAAGGAGACCTGGCAGGGAGGGGAATAAGCAGCAGCACCTGTTGATTCCTCAGTGTGAGCAGGTAGGGAAGGGCCCACGAGCAAACCACGGACATGAGCAGAGACATAACGATGATTATGTTGAAAATGGAAAGGAATGGAGTTTTGAAATTTTGAAATTTTTTAAGCTGAAAAATGAAAAAGCATTTTTCAGCTTAAAAAATGCCCCCAAAGAGCACCATAAACTAAACAACAAACTAAGCAACATGCCCCCATCAAGCCCCCACCCACAGTCTCTCCTCACCTCTTTCAATACTTTTGCCTTCTCTATGCTTTGTCCTCCTAAAATTCAGGGGAGGAAAAATTAAGAGGGCAAATGAAATCAGGACTAAAGGGCTAAGAGAGGGATAAAGAGAAAGGAAAAGGTTGGAAAAATAAAGCCTGAACACATCTGAAACTCCTGAACACTACAAAGAATATTTATTTCTACAGCTGCTCACAGTGAGGGAGCTCCTTGCTGTTCTTTCTTCACTCTCCAGAGACCTCTACCAATTCCACAGCCTTTTAAATGGGGTATTTCATAGAAACATCAACCATGGAATCCCAAGCCCCAGTTGAAAGGGACCTTAAAGACCATCTAGTGCCACCCCTGCCATGGACAGGGGCAGCTTCCACTATCCCAGGGTGCTCCAAGCCCCATCCAGCCTGGCCTTGGACACTGCCAGGGATGGGGCAGCCACAGCTTTCCTCCAGTCCTTTTGATTCCCTCAGTTAAGGACACCTCAGAGGTGGAAGTGACCCCTGGGGACATGAAAAGCTCTGGACCAAGGGATCTGTTCCTGCACAGCCCTGGGTGTTCAGTGATCCCAGCTCCACTACTCCCAGTGCAGCAGCTGCTTTGGCAGCTTCTAAAACAGGGACTTGCACAAACAGCATTCACCTGAAGCAAGAGGCACATCCCAGCTATGGGGAAGCACTGATTTTTTTTTTTTTCTAAAGAATGTTTAAATCATGTGTTTTTTGATTAAAATTTAATAAATTAAAATCCAGATGAATGGCAGGGGAGATCTGAAAACACTTTTGGAATCAGTTTAAAAAACTCAGTGAGCTTCTAGCAGAGTTTCTAAGACATCTCACCCAGACCTCATCCATAACCTCAGCAGAACATAAATCCTCCACGCCAATCTATGCATTACAGCCTTGTCTGCAGGCTGTTCCATGCTCTGAATGTGCCATTAAAAAATGGGCAAAAAAAAGTGGAAAAAGGAAAGGAAAACAATGAAATGGGCCCTGCAGAGCACAGGGAAAGGCAGCAGAGCAGCCAGGGTGGGCCCAGGATGCAGGGATCGCCTTGCCTGTGCATCTTGCATGGAAAAAGGGATAATCTAGATTTGACCTAGATGCTGCAATCCCTGTGAGTGCAGAAGAAAACCCACACAGCTCCCAATCCAAACACATGAGTGAGCAAACAAATGTTCAGGATTCAGCAAACAAGCCCAGCTTGGCTAAGTTAAACCCCACAGTTGTATTTTGGAGCAGTTCTGCAAGGAAACAAACCTTGGGAAACTCCTCCATTCCAGCTGCACCACAAACACCTCCTCCCACCACTCTCCCTCGGCCCAGCCCAGACTGCTCCATGATCAATATTCTATGTGCCCCAGCCCATGGTTTGCCCCCCAGGCAGCCCAACTGGTGAGAATCAAACAAACCCTATAATTCAGGCAGGCACGAAGCTCCCTGCTCTGCTCCTGAGGGCTCTCACAGGGCAGGGTTGTTAATTATTTACGTGCCAGTGCAGAAGAGCTGCACACACGGCCTCGCAAAAATGCTCCCATTGTCAGTGATCCCATTCCTGACTGCTCCAAAGGGTCATCTCACAGAGCAGTGGTGTGATGGCTCAGACCCCATCCCCCGGTTTGTGATCACAGCCCCAGTTTGTGATCTGCCTTTTCCCAGTTTGAGTTAATGCAGATCCCACAAAGGTTTGAGGCAGAGTGTATAAATCAAAGGCTCCCTGTTCTCCCATATCACCTCAGAGAGCAGTGAGGGGGAAGAGCTGCAGCATTTGCTGAGAGCTGTTTTCTCTTTTCACATGAGTCAGCTGAACAATGTTCATTCTATTGCTTTGCTTAATAGCAACAATATTCCACAGGCTGGAAAGAGAGAAAGGTCCCACTCTGAAATTAATTAGCTGGCACTAACGAGAGCATTCCAATAATGAACATAAAAATCACCAAAGCAGCCATGGTTCAGCAGGTCTCAGGTGTGGGATGCAGCCAGGTCTCAGCTCCAGGTTCATCCTACAGCTCCTTCTGCAGCTCAGGAGAAGCTGCAGCAAACACCCTCTGTGCTGTGGGACAGGAATGAGATTCCCAAGCCCAGGAAAGCTCCCAAACCCCCTGCTCCATCCCCCGTGGAGCTACTGGTCCATGGGTGCCCTCTGGCAACACCAGGAATCACAGAATCTCCTGAAGGAGTCCACAAGAATCAGCCAATCCAACTCCTGGCCCTGCACAGGACACCCCAACAATCCCACCTTGTGCTTGAGAGAGTTGTCCAAACACTCCAGGAGCTCTGGCAGCTCTGGGGCTGTGACCACTTCCCTTTCCAGGGAAGGAAAAGGTGGTGGATTTTTTTGGCTCAATGCCTTCACTGGAAGCAGACAGGGATGCTGCCAGCCCAGGAAGGGGAGCAGCACAGGAGGAGCCGTGGGATCAGTCGGTGCTGGTGCAGGGGACAGAGCCAGCTCTGCCTCCTTCCCTCCACCTGGTCCTGGCAGCTCCCAGCCCCTGCTCCTTGGGAAGGAGCCACAGCATCTCCTGTCACAGCTCCTCCCTGCCAGGGGAAGGAGAAGACAACTTTCTATCAACAGATTGTGGGAACTCCCAAAGCTTTGGTGTCAGGGAGGCAGAGAAGTTTCCAATCACAGAAGAAAGCTGCTACCATCAAAAGGAAGCAGGAACATCCTCTCATCCCAGGAAAATTCAAGGGAGAGTTTTTAATGTGAAG
Organism: Chaetops frenatus; assembly: GCA_013400775.1. NCBI lineage: Eukaryota > Metazoa > Chordata > Aves > Passeriformes > Picathartidae > Chaetops > Chaetops frenatus. Next base: position 99,550 of record VZTR01022655.1, on the reverse strand, counting down.
GTATTGAACTTCAGGTCACTAAGCACCTGGTAAAGGCTGCAGGGACAACCAGAAGCACAGAACAACCTCCAAACCCGGAGAAATTAAATTACCTGGGACACTTTTCATGGAAAGAGAGGACTGAGAAGGGATGTGACAATTGTCCACAGAGATATGGAATCACAAAATGGTTTGGGTTAGAAGGGACATGAGAGACCACCCAGTTCCACCCCCTGCCATGGGCACAGACACATTCCACTATCCCAGGGTGCTCCAAGCTCCATCCAGGGCTGGGACAGCCACAGCTTCTCTGGGAACCCTGTGCCAGGGCCTCCCCACCCTTACAGGGAGGAATTTCTTCTCAGTGTCAAATATAATTCTTCTCTCTTTAGCTCCAAGCCATTCCCTTTTGTTCTGTCACTTCCTGATTTTGCTAAAACTCCTTTTCCAGTTTCATGGTGGGAGTGAAGCTGGAAGTCCCTCTCCAGCTTCTCTCTCCTTCACAGCTGCCAGTCCTGAATGAAATCCTGCTGTGTTGCTGCAGCACTGAGCAGGTGTTGCTTCAGTGGAAGTGCCTACATGGACCCAAACACAGCCAGGCCCCTCCCTGCAGTGTCCAGCTGAGCTTGCCAAAGGCAGCTGCAAAACCTAAAACCTGGTGGGACACACCTGCAAGGTCACAGAAAAGAGAAATCCAGTGGGTGTTGCTGAATGGAAAAACCCATTCCCAGCTCATGTCATCCCAAATCCAAATATCCAGAGGGACTGAGGAAGTGTTCAGGAGGGATGGTGCACCCTGGCCCTGCTGCTCTCAAGGCACTGCCTGGTTGTCACTCTTGGAGACACAGCCATGGTCTCCATGGACCTTCCATCTGACAGCAGCTGTAGCAGCCTAAAACCTGCATGTACTGAGGAAAAAATCCTCATCCATAGAGGGAAAAATCCTACATCTTTTGAGGGAAAACCCCTACATCTACTGCGGAAAAAAACCTGAAACCAAACATCTATTGAAGGAGAAAAACAAACCCTGTATCTATTGAGGGGAAAACCCTACATCTATTTAGGAAAAAAAAACAAATCTTACACCTGTTAAGGAAAAAATCCTCTACCTATTGAGGGGAAAAAACCAAACCAAACATCTAATGAGGGAGAAAAACAAGCCCTACATCTGTTGAGGGGAAAAAACCCTGCATCTATTGAGAGGGAAAACCAAACCCTACACCCCCTGAATGAAAACACCCCTGAGTGAAGCAGTTGAGGATTCAGCTCCATCTCTGGAGCTGTGGCAATCCTGCTCTGGGGAGAGATTTTCCAGAACAAACCAAATACAGAGAACCATGCATAGACCTGGAAATTGTTACACAAACACCACTAAGACACGCTCTCCTGCTGGGGACAGCAGTTTGAGTCGTGGGGAAAAAGAAATGAAATCCACAGAATCACAGAACAGCTGGGGTTGGAAGGGCCCTCTGGAGATGGTGCAGTCCAACCCCCTGCCATGTCAGAGTCACCTGGAGCAGGTGACACAGGAATGTGTTCAGGTGGGTCACATATCCAGGAACACTTCAGCGAACACAGATCAAGCACTGTACACTTATTTTTCCACCAAAGCCCCGTAATGAGCTTTGAGTGACAAACTCCCTCNACTTCAGGTCACTAAGCACCTGGTAAAGGCTGCAGGGACAACCAGAAGCACAGAACAACCTCCAAACCCGGAGAAATTAAATTACCTGGGACACTTTTCATGGAAAGAGAGGACTGAGAAGGGATGTGACAATTGTCCACAGAGATATGGAATCACAAAATGGTTTGGGTTAGAAGGGACATGAGAGACCACCCAGTTCCACCCCCTGCCATGGGCACAGACACATTCCACTATCCCAGGGTGCTCCAAGCTCCATCCAGGGCTGGGACAGCCACAGCTTCTCTGGGAACCCTGTGCCAGGGCCTCCCCACCCTTACAGGGAGGAATTTCTTCTCAGTGTCAAATATAATTCTTCTCTCTTTAGCTCCAAGCCATTCCCTTTTGTTCTGTCACTTCCTGATTTTGCTAAAACTCCTTTTCCAGTTTCATGGTGGGAGTGAAGCTGGAAGTCCCTCTCCAGCTTCTCTCTCCTTCACAGCTGCCAGTCCTGAATGAAATCCTGCTGTGTTGCTGCAGCACTGAGCAGGTGTTGCTTCAGTGGAAGTGCCTACATGGACCCAAACACAGCCAGGCCTCTCCCTGCAGTGTCCAGCTGAGCTTGCCAAAGGCAGCTGCAAAACCTAAAACCTGGTGGGACACACCTGCAAGGTCACAGAAAAGAGAAATCCAGTGGGTGTTGCTGAATGGAAAAACCCATTCCCAGCTCATGTCATCCCAAATCCAAATATCCAGAGGGACTGAGGAAGTGTTCAGGAGGGATGGTGCACCCTGGCCCTGCTGCTCTCAAGGCACTGCCTGGTTGTCACTCTTGGAGACACAGCCATGGTCTCCATGGACCTTCCATCTGACAGCAGCTGTAGCAGCCTAAAACCTGCATGTACTGAGGAAAAAATCCTCATCCATAGAGGGAAAAATCCTACATCTTTTGAGGGAAAACCCCTACATCTACTGCGGAAAAAAACCTGAAACCAAACATCTATTGAAGGAGAAAAACAAACCCTGTATCTATTGAGGGGAAAACCCTACATCTATTTAGGAAAAAAAAACAAATCTTACACCTGTTAAGGAAAAAATCCTCTACCTATTGAGGGGAAAAAACCAAACCAAACATCTAATGAGGGAGAAAAACAAGCCCTACATCTGTTGAGGGGAAAAAACCCTGCATCTATTGAGAGGGAAAACCAAACCCTACACCCCCTGAATGAAAACACCCCTGAGTGAAGCAGTTGAGGATTCAGCTCCATCTCTGGAGCTGTGGCAATCCTGCTCTGGGGAGAGATTTTCCAGAACAAACCAAATACAGAGAACCATGCATAGACCTGGAAATTGTTACACAAACACCACTAAGACACGCTCTCCTGCTGGGGACAGCAGTTTGAGTCGTGGGGAAAAAGAAATGAAATCCACAGAATCACAGAACAGCTGGGGTTGGAAGCGCCCTCTGGAGATCGTNAACAGCTGGGGTTGGAAGGGCCCTCTGGAGATGGTGCAGTCCAACCCCCTGCCATGTCAGAGTCACCTGGAGCAGGTGACACAGGAATGTGTTCAGGTGGGTCACATATCCAGGAACACTTCAGCGAACACAGATCAAGCACTGTACACTTATTTTTCCACCAAAGCCCCGTAATGAGCTTTGAGTGACAAACTCCCTCCCAGGGACTGTGATTTATCCCTACGTGTCCCGTTGGGAATGAAGATCCACACAGAAATGCTCCTGTTACAGGTGCCCCTCAGGTGATCCTGGTATTTTTGCTATCCCCTGGAATTCAGATCTTTCCCAAGTTCAGGTCACTGACCCCTAAATGTGCTTTTTGCCCTTATTTACACCACACCGGCAGCTCTATCACAGTTAAAAGCAGGCACCTTGAGGTGCAGCAGATCAGAACCTTTGAAAAGGTGGAAAGCTCAGGCACAACAAAAGCTCATTCCCTCTCATGAAAACAATGTGGAAGCATCAGCAGCAATGGCTGAATCTGCTCTTCCCGATTTACCTGCAGTACACATGGATGAGCATGGAAAAAATCCTCTCCAACTGTGAAAGGCAGAGAGAGAACATGGAATGATTTACAGGATCAGAGCCACCAAAGGTTGGTTTAACCAATTCATCAGAGAACAAATGTTTTCTCTGATGCTGGCAACAGGCTCAGGGAAGAGTTTGGGGTTCTCTTTGTATTTTGTTTTTCTCCATCTGTACTGGAAATAACAAGCCAAGCTTTAAGGTGACTCCAATAGCCATGAAGCTCCAGGTGTCCAAGCTGGGACAGCAGACCCTGGAACAGGCTGTCCCCCTGCTCTCCATACTCTGCTGGGCCATATTTTACACAGTGGTGCACACTCACAGCACCCTCGCTCAGCAATAATGGGTATTTACACTTATTTAGGTTACAGCCTGTTTTTACAGCATTTCCTGGAGCAGGAGAAGGACAACAAGGTATCCAGATGTCTCCAGGCACCTGCTACTGAAAGGGCAGGATCCAATTCTCCTGCTTTTTCCTCACGGGGAAGTCCCCAGTTCTCACCAGCACGACCACTCCTCTGAAAGCAGCTGAGCTGTTGTGGGGCTAAACTGGCAGAAAATTCCCTCTTCTCTTTTGGTTTTTTGGTAAGAGGTAAAGTATTTTTTAAATGCTTTGGCATTTTTTGGGGTGGGCAGGCTGGGTTTTTTGGCTCAGTGCTTTCACTGGAAGCAGACAGGGATGCTGCCAGCCCAGGAAGGGGAGCAGCACAGGAGGAGCCGTGGGATCAGTCGGTGCTGGTGCAGGGGACAGAGCCAGCTCTGCCTCCTTCCCTCCACCTGGTCCTGGCAGCTCCCAGCCCCTGCTCCTTGGGAAGGAGCCACAGCATCTCCTGTCACAGCTCCTCCCTGCCAGAGCCTCTCCAGATCAAAGCCTGGGTCCAGGATACAAACCCACATATCACTCCAGACTTGTTCCCGCTGAGAGCCGGCATTCACAAACATTCCCCCGGGATGGAAAAAGCCTGGAGTCCAGAGGCAAATCCACTGAGTCCCCTTTATCTGGGTCACTGGCCCAAGCCCCCAGGGGATTGCTCCTGCCCCTCCATAACCTGACAGGAAACACCCCCTGTGTCCATGGAGAAAATTCCCTGTGTGGCTGAGGCTTCCCTGTGTCCCGAGCTCCCGGGCTCGTGGGGCTGGAGCAGGGAGGCAGGCACCTGAATGATGACACGGAATGATGACACGCCAGCCACGGCTCTGTGCTGCTCTCCCCGCGGGTTGGGGAATGTTGCCATGGTGATGGCAGCTCCCGAGCCTCTGCAGAGCCCATCCGGGCCCCACGGACACGCTGGGATGCCCAAGGACACCTTGGGATGCCAAGGGCATGTCCCGGGGCCAGCACTGCCCCTCCCAGCCCCGCTGCCCCCCGGGCTCTCCCCGCTGCCGGGATGTGTCCCACGAGGGGCCGGGCTGCACTCAAGGACATTCCTGCTGCCTCCGTGACAGGCAGGAAGATTTCGGGAGTGATTTCCATCTGCAGCTGCAGCGGCCTGATAAAATGACACCGAAATAGTGCAGTAAATTATAGTGACAGGAGCCATCATCTGCACAGGCTGCACGTGCCGGCTGCCCGGGCTTTCTTCCCTGAACAAAGCTCTGCTCTGCACAGCTAATGAGCCTGTGGGAGCCTTTCCAAGGGCAGGAAAAGCAGCAGAGCTTCGTGGCAGCATTTTTGTTTTGGTTTTTTTTTTTATATATTTGCATGATTAACGTTAGAACTGCTCCATTTGCATTCAGGGTGACAATCACAGAGCTGGCAGTAGCACAGGTACAGCAAATAATCCCTAAAGCACCACATGAAGCAATCTCAGCTGGGGCTTCCGAAGTGACCCTGTGGTGTGATGTCCCTGCTGCCATATGGGGTTTGTGACACTGGACACAGCTCTCTCTTGCTGAATTCTCCTGGAGCCAGCAAGTTGCCACGGTTAAATCACATCACATCTGCTCACTGACTGCGTTGGGGCAGAAGGAAAATTACAGCCTGGAATCTCACTGACATTTTACCATGGGAAAAAAAAAGGAGCATAGAAGATAAATCTAAAGGTGAGGACATCCAGGAGATGGGGAACAAAAGAAAGTAAAATTATCTATTTAAATTAGAAGTCAGTTTTAATTAAATTTAACCAAACTCGTAAGCACCATTACACAAAGGCAGTTTGGAGGGTTAAGGGTCACTGGATGATGAAGCTCTCCAGATAATTACTGAATCCCTTCTGGAAATCCTCGTGATTTGCAGGAGAGCAATAAGCCACAGAATACACATCATTAGAAAGAGAGCTGCTATATGTGGATTCTTTCACTTACACTCATTCCTGTGCAGAGGAAAAACACCCCTGAGCCCCAGGCTGGGATCAGCTGCTCTAAGGCTGCTCGTCACATCTGCCTCAGCTTGTGTCACACAAGTGTCCATTGTCACAACACCCTTTTTCATCTCCTCTCATCTTTCCCTTTTCCTAAATTCAAATTTGAGGAACTCCAATGCAACAGAAGGCTCGGTTATTTAGACGAAAATCAAATCCTTCTAGATGTGCTCATAGGCTTTGCCTCCCTCAGTCTTTGATGCTGACAGGCAAAACTACAGAAGGCAAAAAGAGCAAGAATTAAATTTCCCTGTGAGTTGTCAATGAACAGTTGAAAGCATGTTGAGAACGGAAATGACAGGCAAAATCGCCTTGATGCTTTCAGAGCTCAGAGAAGGCCTCATCAGATCCCTCCTCTGGTTTGATTTTTGATTGTTGGCTGTTCCTTTTCCAGCACTGCCCAACTCCACCGGCCCCATCTGCTGGCAGTGAGCACGGGAGGGATCCCAGGCAGGGCTGGGAGAAGAGTTAACAGGGAACAAGAGAAACACTGGAAATGGAGACAGTGTCAAACCTTTCCTGGGCAGATATAACACTGTACAAGGTCTCTAATCCATACCCATAGATATCAGCTCTACACCTGCTCTTTAGCTAGTGGGCTGTTTAATGAGCATTTAATGATTAATTGAGCGTTTCTTGGTTTAGCTGCAACTTCCAGGACTCTGAAAAGCTTCTCTGCATCCCCTTTGAGAGCCTGGTTGAAGAACATCCAGTGAGTGCAAGCAGAAGGTTCAGCTACAGGAAAGGAGCTTTAGGAGGACATCCAGATTTCTCGAAAGTCCTCAGTGCCTTGAGCACTGGAGGAGTTTGTCTGTTCCTCACAAATCCTTTATGAGGTAAATTAGAACCTCTCTAGAGATTTCTCACAGAAAAATAACCAAAAGATGCCTCCATGTCCTGCTTCAGTCCGCAGGTAGACTCATGTTGGTCCCTCCCCACCCCAGAGAGAGGAGAACACAGGGCAGGGAGGTTTGTGAGGCCACAGGACAACCTGCATCAGCACTTCAATTTCTGTCACTTTTGCTGACTGTGGCAACAAGGAAATCCCCAGAAGCACCACAGTTATTCTACACCTGATGCCACACAAAACCACTGCAGCAAAACCCTTTGTGGAGTGAGGGAGTTGATCCATTACCCCATATCAGGAATTTACCTTCCAGGGGCAAAAAAAATCCTTTGCTCTGCTCTCTTTGATGTTGAGCCCAGTCCAGATCCCTGTCCAGACTATGTAATTCTGGAGCTGGCAGCAAACTCACAAAACTGACAACTTGCTGTTAAAATTGTGCTTCTCACTGGGTTTATCTGAAGGAGGAGCTTGGAGCTCACTGAGCCATGAACTGCTCCCCCAACAACACAGCCTGGGGCTCTGCAATTATTCGCCAGTAGCTGCACCTTGCAATTTCCAAAAAGGTCACCCCTCAATTCCTCCCTGGTTTAATATGAAAGCTGGAGTCACCTGGGAGCAAGCAGTCCCTCCTGCTGCTTTATTCCACAAGGAACTCATTAGCTCACCCCATTCTTTGGGAAGAAAGAGACTCTGGTTTACAGCCATGGACCTGTGACCTCCCTGAAAACACCAAAGTGGCTCCAAGCAGGAAATTCCTCCCCAGAAACCCTGGTGAGCATGAGGGAAGCATGGCTAAGAATCCAGGAACACTCCCAGGGGGTGTGGGGGGCCCCACAGATCAGCCCCAGGCCACCCCAAGAATATAAGCCAGATGGAGCTTCTGGAAAAGTGCTGCCCTTCCCAGAGAAGGAAGGTGGGAGAAGATGTTGAGTAGTCCAAGGAAGCTCAACAGCAGGACATGCTCAGAACAGGGAAGAAAACTCTGAACCACAAAGCTCCGAGACAGGCAGGGCCTGCATCCTCCACAGCCTGAGCTGAGCCTTTCCAGGAAAACTCACTGCACACAAAAGGTGCAGAATTCCTGACTAAACACAAACCATCCAGCATGAAAAAACCAAGAGACCAACCCTGGACTCGATACTTTCTGCTCCCATACTGGGCAAACTGGTTGGCTTTCCAGGAAGGGAATCACATCCAATGCACTGCAGACACCACAACTGTGAGTGTTCCATAGAGCTCAGAGCTCCCAGGGAGGAACTTCTCCTTTAGGCTGTTCCCCATTCAGTCCATCAGGTTGGCAGAGTTTGTGCAAACCTGTGTTCCCTGCAGAGCTTTTGCTCTGTCAAGTTTTTACACCCATCTCTCAGCAGTTTCTATTTGTGTGGGACAGGAATGGCTTCAGTGGTTCTGTTCTTTCCCAGGTTCCAAGAAATTCATGGAAGATACAAATTTTAAGAAATTAATTTCTAGAAGTCTTGAACAAATCCACTTTGCCTGACAGAGCAAGTCAGCTCCACCATTTCTGCTCTTTGCCAGACAGATCTCACTCATAGAGACACAGTTTTCAGGAAGTGCTAACACCAGAGAATCACAGGATGGTTTGTGTTCAAATGAACCTAAAAGCTCCCTAGTCCCACCCCCTGCCATGGGCAAGGACACCTTCCACTTGACCTCTCCACTCGACCCTGTCCAGCCTGGCCTTGGACACTTCCAGGGCCAGGAAGCAGCCACAGCTTCTCTGGGCAACCTGTGCCAGTGCCTGGTGGGACTGGGCTTTAAGGTCCCTCCTGATCCAAACCACTGGAATTCTGCGATTCTACAATTCAGCCACAAAAGTCCCTCAAGCTCATAGGCATCTTCCTTCTGCTGAGAAAAGAGAAAGTTTTTAAATAGTGATGAACAACTTCTTAGGTGCTACAGCTCAAAGCAAGCTCCCACCACACCAAGGCTACAAAGAGCTCTGAAAATATCCAGCAGAGACCAAACTGCAGCAGTCTGGAACCTGTGCAGTAACAGAGCCATAAAGGAGAGCAAGGGTGGTTTAAGGAACTTGAGCTGACTTTCCGAGGCAGTGGAAGCTTTACCTTCTGCAGGAAGAGGACGATCCTGACAAGCATCTTGGCGTGCAGCTCCTCCAGGGTGAACAGGGTCCGCGGCGTGCGGATGAAGAGCTTGGTCTTGCCGTAGGCCACATCGTGCTGGAAGCCGTGGCACTCGATGAGCTTCCTCACAGCATCCTTGTCTGAGGGGAGGTCGTGGTTGGGCCAAGTGAATTCAGAGATCATCTTGTACCTGAAATGAAAAGGTACAATTTACAAATTTGAGCTTACCACTCACATGTTCGAGAAGGCCAAACTTCAATTGGTTTTAGAAAAACTTATCAAGTAAATTGTAATAAAACTGAGTACAAATGGAGGAGTCTCAACACATCATCTTGTTGAAAAACAAACCAAGTTTAAAATTTTTTATTTTATAACTTTAGTCAGTTTTGACAGAATCACAGAATGAACTAGGCTGGAAAGACCTTTGATATCCTCAACTCCAACCTATATTCACTTTTGCCCCAGGGGAACTGTAGTTTCTTTCCAGGGTATTGTTCCACTAATTGAGTTATGATGAGCTTAACATCTCAACAGACTGGGAGCAGCACAGAAGAGACACAAAAAGATAAGGACCATCACCAACCATTCACTCCAAACAACACCCCTGGCATGGTTGGAGACACCTGGCCTGAGAAAGGAAAGATAAATAACAAGGGCCTAATTAGCATCGGACATGAAGAAATCTGTAACCAACAGGAAACCAAATACTAAGAACTACAGTAACTTAGAACCAATGGACACTGAACCAATGAATCTCTATGGGTTTCGACTGCATAAAGTTTGGGGAAAATCTAGTAAAATTCGTGTGCCATGGAATGATTTTCTCTGCACACCCAAGCTATGTGTGTATTAAATTATTCCTGTTGCACATCCTGGCCAGAACGACATCCTGGCCAGAATAAAGTAACACCTTGATGCTCTAACGCTAAAAATGTTGTTGGAGGGTTTTTGTTTTTCCCACAGTTTAGTTGACACTCTGTAGTTATCATGACCCTCAAAATACAAGGAAAATTACTAAAGGAGATGTATGATTTTGTGAGATGCTGAAGAATAATATTGGGAGGAGCTCAGTTCATCAGAACTAAACTGATGCAAGGGGACAAATTCAGCATTGGCCTTCTGCAGATTTGTCTCCTCTATTTTTCACACCTTCAGTATCCAATTTTAATTTTTATTTGTTTGGGTTTTGCTTATTCGTTTTGGTTTGGGTTTTTTTTTTTGTGAGGAAGGAAAGTTTTGGTTTGTTCACATTCTGCATCAGAAGCCATCTGCAAACAATTGCTTTGTCAGAAAGCCTGGATTTAAAAATTCTGCAAATAATTTCTTCTCGTGCATCACTTTGGAAGCAATTTCTAACAAACTTTGTCACTTCCCCCCAGAGCAGAGCTTTGACTTTGCCCCAGCAGAGCAAACACTGCCTCTAACTGTGGGTCAGCCATTCCTCCCATCCTCACTTCCCAAACTCCATTTTCCACTACAGAGAGATGCAGACTGGAACTAAGACATCTACAAATCAAACCCGAAGTACTGGAATCAGCCCGAGCTCTGCAAGATTTACCAGCCCAGGAAATGCTGATTAGGGGAACAGGCGTTTGCAAAAAGCAACAATGAATTTTCTGCATAAGATTTATGGACATAATAAGAGCTGTAATAGACGTTTTCCCTGGAATGGAACCCGCAGCCGTGTTCTAAATAAAACAGCGAGCTCAGCCACTTCGTACTTCAAAGCCCTCAGCCAAGGCAGACATCAATCTCAATGTTTCAGACACTCTCAGTTCTCAGTTACACTTAAATGGCCTCACAACCACCCTTTTCCTGGGAGTGCCGGCGCTGCAGGACGCTCGGAACAGCCTCAAAGAGCCTGAACAGAAACACATCCCAGCACCACCTTCATTCACCACATCAGCCTTTGGAATGCCCCGTGGCAGAGGGGGAAAATGGAGGTGCAGGGAACGCCATCCCCGGGGGTTATGGGGATCTCATGATAAATAAACAGGATTAAAAACCCCCTTCAGACTCCCTGGAGAAGACTTAGCACCTGCTGGCAAAAGCATTCCTGCTCCCACACACGGGACATCAATGGTGGACACTGGATTCTCTCCCTATTCTCATCACGAAAATGTCCCTGCAATAATTCACTCACGGGGAAAAATCTCTCACCTCAAGACAGTTATGTTAGGAAAGAAAAAATTAAAAGAGCAAAGCAGTGGCGGTGCAAACTGCTGAGCTGGGAACAAGGCTGGGACCCAGGCTATGGATCAGTTTGGGACCCAGGCTATGGATCAGTTTGGGACCCAGGCTGTGGGTCAGGTTTGGACCCAGGCTGTGGGTCAGTTTGGGACCCAGGCTATGGGTCAGGTTTGGACCCAGGCTATGGATCAGGTTGGGACCCAGGCTATGGATCAGTTTGGGACCCAGGCTGTGGGTCAGGCTGGGACCCAGGCTATGGATCAGGTTTGGACCCAGGCTATGGATCAGGCTGGGACCCCGTCTATGGGTCAGTTTGGGACCCAGGCTGTGGGTCAGGCTGGGACCCAGGCTGTGGATCAGTTTGGGACCCAGGCTATGGGTCAGTTTGGGACCCAGGCTATGGGTCAGGTTTGGACCCAGGCTATGGATCAGGTTGGGACCCAGGCTATGGATCAGTTTGGGACCCAGGCTGTGGGTCAGGCTGGGACCCAGGCTATGGATCAGTTTGGGACCCAGGCTATGGGTCAGTTTGGGACCCAGGCTATGGATCAGTTTGGGACCCAGGCTGTGGGTCAGGCTGGGACCCAGGCTATGGATCAGTTTGGGACTCAGTCTATGGGTCAGGTTGGGACCCAGTCTATTGGTCAGGCCTGCCCCACCAAGGAGCTCAGGAGAGAAGGGATGTCACAGAACCAAAAACCTGCCCCAGATGTTAAACCCCATGCTCCTTTCCTCAGGCATTAAACAAACCCCAGTGCCAACAGCCCCCCTCCCTCCCAGCCACAGCAGGTGGAATATCCCAGCTCTCTGGCTGTTCCTGTTGTCCCCACATGTCACACAATGCCACTGACTCCTTCCTCACGGCACAGGGCATGGTCTGGATGCCACAGCCACTCACAATCCTGGCCTGGTGCTAATTATAGCCAGGCAGAGTCTGGAATAAATCTGCTCCCTGACACCACAGCCCTGCCCCTCTCCTGCCTGCAGATCCCCATGGCTTCCAAGGTCACTCAGACATGGAACATCCCCTTCCAACCACCTTTGTTTCTTCTTCCCCTCTGTAGCTCCCTCTGGAAACACCTAACATGGATGAGGCTGCTCCTGGAGTTAACGTTTCCGAGTCCAGCTCTCCTAAGAACCAAGATTTCTGCAAGCACCAAATGGTGAAGCTTTAATGAACAATACTGGGTGTGCAGCTCTCAGCATTGATTCCATGCTATGTTTGACATGGTCTGGGACAGGCATGTGGATGCCTCCATGTGGAAAGGTTGGATTACACTCACAAACTCCTTCCTGAAACCCAATCAGCATTTTTTTTAATGGTAATTTATATATTAAACCAAGAGAATGCACCCCATCTGTGTATGTGCCATCTGTGTCAACCAATTGGAGGATGCTGTTACCATGGGAAGGGACAACTTCTCCTGGTCCAACAGAAAATATTTCAAATTGCAAAGGGCAGCCTGGCTTGCACAGAGCTCAAAGGAAGGTTTTCTTTATCCAAGGAAAGCTTGAAAAGGACATTTATAATGGTCTTAACTGTGCTTCACTTCATTCCCTACTGAGAGAGAAGATAATAACTACCTTACAGATCTGGGGCTAAATATCAACAAACTCTTCTCCTACAGAAAGAGAAGTTATTTGTCTGGTTTTATTTTTCTCCTTTTTTTAATTTAGAAAAGCCACTGCAGACCAGGCTTGGAGCAACACCACACAAACAGTGTCTGATCCCTCACTGTGGATGTCAAACCACACTCCAGGGCTGGGCAGGACTCCTGTTCCAGCAGCCCAAAAGCTGAAGCAGTTGCCAAGTGCTCATCTGGTTTCCTGGCTGCAAACACTGCTAGGCTGGAACTCACGGGAGCTCATCAAACATTCATTAAAAAAAAAGCAGCTGTTTATATTAATAGTGATTACACAAATCTTAAGAGTAAATTGTAATGAATTCCACATGTGAGGTGAAAGTACATTCTATCTACCGCAGAATGGTTCAGGAAACTGATCCCCAGTGGTGCAGACGGGATTTAGGAAGCCAGAGCCTTTCATTCCACCTTGGGTATTATGTTATATCCAGGCAAATCTCCACTGTGAACAGCAAAAGATCTTTCACCAGCACTTTGTTTCTAACTTATGACATCCCACCTGCTTGGATACTTTTATTTTTTTCCACTCTCACAGCCCTTTTCTCACCTGATTCAATAACAAAACAAAAACTTTGTTCACTTTTCCATCAGAGCAGGTTGAACTCACAGGGCCCACAGTAATTTAGTGAAGCCTTAAGACAAAATTTCAATCTAAAACATGTAAGTTGTCACAAGTCTGGTAGGAATTAAGAGGGCAAGAAGTATCAAAAACACATTTAATAGGGCCATGACACCATCCCCCTTTGCAGATTTCCAGTTTCAAAGTCCAGGGGTTTTTCCCACGTAATGTCACTGTGCACCATCACGTGTTCCCCCAGACACACCATGTCTGTGTGCCTCTCTTGCCACAACAGTTAGAAAATTCAGAGAGAAAACACCAGTTAATTAGCTCAGGTCTTGGGGTGATACTCGGAGCAAGCACTTCACTACACATTCCTGCTGCAGAGGAACACAGCCAGTGAGTTTGAGCAGACAAAGAGTTGAGCCTGAGCAGCACGAGAACCTCAGCACAGGTGAACCAGAGCATCCGCGGTCCTGTGGGATTTGTTCCAGCTTACCCAGGAGCCGATTTAAACCAGTCCCACCTGAGGGGCTGGGCAGTGCCCGGCAGCCTCTCACCTGTGCAGGAATTTCTCGTAGGTCTGGCGGTAGGCGAAGCCGGCCCGGCGCACCCGCACGTTCTCCAGCAGCCCCAGGTACTCGACCTGGTGTCGGCACCGCTCCTCGTCAAAGAGCTGCGGGGACTTCTTGTCATTGGGCTTGATGCAGCGCACGTAGTAGGGCTCCTGGGGACAGATCACAGCAGTGTCACCCGGGCAGAACACTCTGTGCAGACACAACCCTTCCTGCACCAGCTGTGAGCCCAGCCCACAGGGTCGGGCTGCTCAGCAGGAATCAGAAGGTTAAAACAGAAGTGACAATAACAGTGCTTAAGGAAAGCCTGGATGTGGCACTCGGTGCCATGGTCTGGGTGGCAAGGTGGTGTTAGGTCATAGGTGGGACTCGATGATCTCAAAGGTTTTTTTCCAGCCTGGCTAATTCTTTGACTCTGTGATTCAATGTTTCCCTCCTTTGCACCCTGCCATGACCCCTTACAGGACCCACGTGCTCCCCACTGGAGCTCCACTGGCCTTTGCTGTGCACCCACCCAGCACTACATCCCCCTCCTCCCCTGCTGTGAGGATAACAACACCAGTCCTCAGAAAAGATATCAAACCCGTGGAATTCACTGCCCTGTTGGATATGGCTTTGCCTGCATCACCTCCAAAAGCAGCCTGGTCACTCCATCACTTTCATCTGTGTTGAACCAAGTCAAACACCCCCAATTACAACATGGCTGAATGATAGAAGGATGGAGCCCCAAACCCAACTGCCTCCAGCCACTCCTTCCTCAGAACAAACACAGTCCATCAGCACGTGAGCTCCTCTTTCTGCACCACCTGGGACTGGCAGGGGGCAGGGAAGGTGGAATGAGAATGGGTGGCTTTACTCCACCCTGCAGAGGTCCTGCCCTGTGCTGCTGGGGCTGGCCCTGGATGTCCAGGTGAGTCCCACGGGGTCTCACACTCCTTTCCCTGCCAGCCCTCCTGCACCCTGGGATAAGCCTCACACAGGTCTGTTGGAGTGTTTTGATGTTTACTTTCATTTTGATGAAATTCATGGCAGTTTTTGTTTGTCTGTAACCAGCACCAGCCTGTGAGGGGTGGCTACAAAGCCTTTAAACTTATGTACTCCATCCCACTGGCTTTTGGAGTCAGTTCATTTCTTCCTCTTCATGGCTGGCCTTTGCTATCCCACTTCTAACTTTGTTGCTGTGTGGAAAAGCAATTAATAATCATAGAATCACAAAATATTCTGAATTAGGCCCCCAAGGATCATCCAGTCCAACTCCTGTCCAGACATCCCAACAATCCCAGCCTGTGCAACCCTGGGAGCAGTGTCCAAACACTCCTGGAGCTCTGGCAGCCTCGGGGGAAGCCTGGTCAGTGGCCCAGCAACCCTGGGGGGAAGAACCTTTCCCTGAGATCCAACCTGACTCTCCCCTGGCACAGCTTCATCTAAAGCCCACCATAGCTTTTCAAAATGTATTCTTCTAAATTAATAGATAAAACTTTTTAAGGAATCCTTGCAAAAGGAGTGGCACATCCTGCAGGCTGGTAGAGCCCACCCAGCCTCAGCCTCAGAGGGAACTCCAAGAGGATCCCAGTGAACTCAGAAGGTCCCAGTATGGCCAGAGACCTTCAGAGGCCATCACAGATACACACAAACTGCAGCATTCCAAATGCAATTCTAACATGGGGATAAAGGGAGGTACACAGCCTGGGTGACATCTGAACATGACAAAATGTCACCTTTGATAAGCACAACTGATAACCAGCAATGACCTTGCAGCCAGATGAAGCCAATGGCTGTGAAACCACCTCTAACATTGCCCTGAGGAACCTGAGGGATCCCAAAAGGAAAAGCCCAAGAACTCTCCAGAGGAGCCTGTTCCGTTACAGCACTCCTGGATGGCCTCAAAAACCCAAAATGGTAACAAAGGGGAGGAATGGTCTGGAGAGAAAAAAAAAAGGGGGGATTAATTTAGTGAGAACAAATGCAAAGTTCCACATTTAGCAGAAATAGTTGGTTAATGAAAAAAATAAAGAATGAAAAACTGATTTGACCCTGGTGCTAAAGGGATCCAGGAGGTCCAGCTGATGTGAGGCAAATCCATGTTTTTCTAGGAAAAGGCACAGGAAGAGGAAAATTGCAAGACAAAAATCCCAATACGTTTCTAGTTCTCTGAGCATCTCATTCAGCCAGGGCACTGCAGTTCAAGTGGGAATGTGAGTCAGTGCAGGAAAGAACAAGAAAGATCAAAAATCTAGCAAATGTGATTCAGAGGAATTGTGGGCTTAACCTAGAAGGACCAAGGCAGCACAGAACCCCCCTGGTGGGAGATTTTGTGTATTTAAAGGATAGATATGAGGAAATGCAAACGTTCAGCTTTAGGACAAAGAAGTCATGGCTTTAACCACAGTATAAAAATTCAAATTAAGCTTCAGGAAAACAAGGAGTGGAAACAGAATGCCTGTGGGAAGGAAGGAACATCTTCAGTGGGGAGAAGAGCCTGCAAAGGGAAGATACAGGCAGAGGTGTCCTCAAACAGAAGGTGAATTAGGTGCACTCCCAAGGTCCCCTCAGCCCTATTTTCTATGATATGTCTATGATTCAGCCTTATTTCTATGATTTGAGGTCACTTACCCAATCTCAGGATAATAAGAAATGCCCCAAATTGCCATTTCCCTTCAGCAATACTGAGGGAACAGGATCATCCATGGCTGTCCTTGCCAGTCCTGACACAACCTGAAGCTTTGCAGCACCATGGACCAGCCCAGGGATCTTCCACTCCCTGATGAGTGTGAGCCATGAACAGGTCAAGAGAGGGAGGCCTTGGAAAGCAGAGCCTCCTATCCTGGAAGCTGAGCACAAGCCACTGGATCTTCCAGGGCAGCTGTTGGGCTGGAAGGTTTCCCTGCTTTCCTAAGGATGGGCTCAGCAGCACCAGGCTGTGATTCCTCCAGGAGAGCTGTCCTTGGGATGGAAATAGACAGCAAAAGCTGAGCCAAGCACCCACAAGGAGCTGGCAGCATCCTGGCACTGCCCACCCTCCCAGCAGCAGCCCAGGAGCAGGGATGGGTGTGAGGAATGCAGGAGAAACAGGAGGATGTGTGGGCAACATCCATTCCTGCAGCACCTCCCTTCTCTCCAGCACTTCCCAAGAGCATCAGGACCTGCTCACTCCCAGTCTTGTCTGGCTCCTCTCCCTGCACACAGGGGAGCACTGCCCAGCTCCCAGAAAACCTCGGGCTGAGCCCGAGGGCAGTGCTCTCCTCATCCAGCTCCTCCTCAGGGCAGGGCCTTGGACAAGGAAGGAGCAGCACGGACATGGCTTCCCCAAGGCCAGGCTGGACAGGCTTAGAGCAACCTGGTCTAGTGGAAGGTGTCCCTGCCCATGGCAGGGGGTGGGACAGGATGATCAGGCACTGGAACAGCTTCCCATGGAATGGTCAGGGCCCAAGGAGCTCCAGGAGTGTTTGGACAATGCTCTCAGGGATGCACAAGGTGGGATTGTTGGAGTGTCTGTGCAGGTTCAGGAGTTGGATCAATGATCCTTGGGGGTCCCTTCCAACTCAGGATTTTCCAGGATTCTGAGATGAGCTTTGAGGTCCCTTCCAACCCAAACCATGATGATCCCATGATGTGACACCAGGCAGCTGAGAGACAGCTCCTGTGCAAGGTCTTCTCCAAGGTCACCACTGAGCACTTCCCCCTGCTACAGCAATCCACTGACTCACAGAATCAGTAAAGTTGGAAAAAACCTTTAAGACCATCAAATTCAACTGCTGACCCAGCACCACCATCAGTTCCCCATGAAACCACGCCCTCAAGTCCCACATGCACATATTTTTGAACACTTCCAGGGATGGTGATTCCACCACTGCCCTGGGCAGCTGTGCCAGGGCTGGACAACCCTTTCAGTAAAACAACTCTAAACCTCTCCTGGCACACTCTGAGACCATTTCCTCTTCTCCTGTCTCCCTGTTAACTGGGAGCAGAGCCCCACCCCACCTGGCTGCACCCTCCTGTCAGGGAGTTGTAGAGATCATTCTTTACAACTCAACCCATCCCAATGACACGTGTTCTCCCTTCCTTAAGGAGAAGAGGGTGACACGTAATAAGTTGGTACAATTTTTAGAGACTTAAGATATTTCCACAGTCACTTCTTTGGCTTTCTCCTGGAAATCCTCTCTGTACAGAAGGTGAGAAGGTTTCCAAGGCTCTTCATTCACTCGAGTCTCCTGGCAGCTCTCAGAACTTGCCATGTGTGGCTGCCCTGATCTGATAAACCTGGCTCCCATTTGACTGGGAATGAGCTGGTTAGGGAAATGCAGGATATACAGAGAACTCCGAATTACCCCTGGACTTGGGATGCTGGGAAAGAGCCCAAAGCTGTGAAGGTGAATGGGCAGCACTTTTCCCCTTCCCCTCCTGCTAATCTTCACCCTGGGCCACTTCCCCATCCACACCATCTGGGACAAACCTCTCTCAGTGTCAGGAGCAGGGTCACCAACACCAGATGGTGCCAGGCCAGGCCAGATCTACCCTGGGCTGCATCTGGTGGCAGGATGAATACAAATCATCTAAATCCCTTGATGGGTTGATATCACAAATATTCCACATTCAATCCACAGAACTGCAACACCTTGGGAATAGAGCATCCAAATTAAAGAAACATGGAATCATTTGGATTGGAAGGGACTGTGAAGGTCACCCAGTGCCACCCCCTGCCATGGGCAGGGACACCTTCCACTATCCCAGGGTGTTCCAAGCCCTGTCCAACCTGGCCCTGGACACTTCCAGGGATGGGGCAGCCACAGCTTCTCTGAAAATGTCATTAGGAGCATGAATTCCAGGAAGTGTCACTTGTTCACTGCTGTCACGACAGCAGCCAGTTCTCAGCTGTTCCTACAGAGCTCCCCAGCACAGGCCAGCCTGTCAGGCATAACTCTGCCACTCAAAAATGCAAAACCCCTCAAATCTGTGACTTCAGGTCCGGCACAAAGGGCTGTGACTGTGCCTGCATTTGAAATAAAAAAGCTGAAATCGTTTGGAAAGCAGGAATGGGAAGTGCCTGCACAGACAGGAGATCATCTATCAGTGCAACTACAGTGTAATTAAAGCCTCTCAGAAACGACAGCTCCTGGAGTAAATTCTAAAGTAGATTATTCCATGCTTCCAATACCCACAGCCCCAGCTCTTCAAGGGGATAATTATGCAGCTCCCATTCTTGCTGTCAGGGAACTGCAGCTTGTAAAGGGAAGAAATGAAATGCAGAGACACAAAGGCCCCAGCTTTGAAAGCTCTTTACATGTCTAATTGAAGCTGATTTTATTTTTTCTTCAGTCAAGTGGAGTGATTTTTAGATTTTTAAGTGTTAAAAAGAAATCTAACCAGTTTTAAGCCACTGCACCCTAAACAAACTCCTTCTTGAGGGGTTTCTTTTCTGTACTTTATAGTTCCTTACATGAGAGAAGAGGTGGGGCAGGACTGACATTTCGTGCTGGATGTGTCCCATCAGTCACAGTGGTGACATTGTAACTTACCAGAGGTGAAGCCTGTCAGCCTGGATAGGAGAGGGGAGAGATGGAAGGAAGAGTCAGACAAAAGGAGTTACAGAGGAGGAGGAGAAAAAGAAAAGAAACAAGGGAGAGATGCATGTCCAGAGAGTTCCCAGAGAAGCACATCAGTCACAGCTGGGGCAGCCACAGAGCTTCCTGTGTCAGGATTTACCACATAATCCACCACAGAGAGAAGAGCTTGGGCAGTAGAACATGTGCTTGAGAAATAGCACATGGCAACTGGAAAAGCCAGTTTGTGTTTTGAGTGGCTTGGTTTTGGAAAAAACACAGAATGTTTTTCTACCTACGAGTAGTTTTTGCGTAAAAGATTCTGGAAATCTGGAGTATTTCAGCAGCNTGTCCCTGTTCCCTGGGAGCAGAGCCCGACCCTCCCTCACTGCCCCTCCTGTCAGTCAGGGAGTTGTGCAGAGTCAGAAAGTCCCTCCTGAGCCTCCTGTGCTCCAGGCCGAGCCCCTTTCCCAGCTTCCTCAGCAGTTCCTGGGGCTCCAGACCTGTTCCCAGCTCCATTCTCTTTCCTGGACATGCTCCAGCCCCTCCATGCCTGTCTTGTTATGGTGCCCCCAGAATTGCCCCCAGGACTGGAGATGTGGTGTTTCCAGCCACATTTCCAGTGTCTCCACATGGGCTTGTGTTTGCAGAAGCTGAAATTAAAACCAGATTTGAGAACAGCCCCTGCACTGTTAACAGCACCAGTGCCATGGCACTGACCCTAGGGAAGCTCCTGAGACATCCCAGTAACCACAGCACCTGCCCCTCCTCTCCGAGACTGCAGAGCTCTGCTTCACCACCAAATTTCAGGCTTAAACTGCAATAGCAACAAAAGAGAATTTTAAAGGTTGTTATTTTAAACAGCAGAAAAGTTAAGTAACCATTAATGCTGCAGCTACTGTAGTGACAGACTTTGATATTCTGGTGGTGCCGGGCTGATGGTTGAACTCGATGATCCTAATTAAATTTCTTTTCCAGCCTTAACATTTCTAAAATTCCAATGTTAATGTTATTCCTGCCCACCAAATTGGCACTTTTGGGGACTATTCCCCCAAAAGACACATTTAAAGATGCTCTTGTTACAGCCAAAAAACCCTGCAGCTTTCCAGGGAGGCCAAACATGAGTATCAAAAACCAGGAGCTCTTGGGCTGCCATCCTGTCTGAGAACCACAGAAATCGAGCATGTAAATGTGGTTTAAAGGAGTTTTCAGAGATGCACTGAAGCAGAACAGCCCAGGTGAGACAAGGAGCACTGACTGCACTGGGCACACCAGGTAATGTCAATAAACTATCAGCTCAAACAGCAGAAAACTCAAGCCTATCTTCAATTTGTTTTTTTGAGAAACAGCTAAGAATAACATGAATGGGTGTTACCTCTCCTCAAGGAACCTTATTCCTCTGACATTCCTAGACCACAGCAGCTTGTGCAACCCTGTGTTCAGAGCTGTTTCCATCAGCTGTGACCACGGGCTTCCCAAAAAAGTCATGCAGGGTCCAAGCCACAGTCAAGTCACACAAAGAGTGTCACTGTTGATTCCCCACCAGTGCAATTTCAGTCCCAAATTCACCATAGGAAAAATGAGTAACACAGCCCTGGGGAAGGATGAGAGCACCTGGGACTGCAGTGATGGTGTCCCCAAAACAGAGAGTGGCTTCACCAGCTGTGGTTCCAGCCCCAGCAGAAGGAAGAGCCAAGGGTCCAAAGTGGCAGTGACTTGAGACAGAGCATCCTGTTCTTTGTGCATAACCAGCATCTTGCTGGCAATGGCCTGAATGCTGAATTATTGGCTTGCTAATAACATGTGCATATCATTAACTGTCCTAAAAGTCACCTCACAGAGATGTTCGGGGCAGAGCAGCCAGACAGAAACTCTCTGCACTCTGATTTACTGTTTGAAGTACAAAAAAGGCAAAGGTTGTGTTCAGGAGCCTTATCTAAGGAACCTCCCCAAAATTTAGACCCTTTAAAGTGAAACAAGCTTGGCTGCAGGATGGGTCTCACCAACACATCTTCCTTACAGGAGGGGGCAGCGAGGTGGGGTCAGGCTCTGCTGCCAGGGAACAGGGACAGGATGAGAGGGAACTGCCTCAAGCTATGCCAAGGGAGGTCCAGTTTGGATACTGGGAGAATTTCTTCATGGAAAGGGCTGTCAAGCCCTGGAAGAGGCTGCCCAAGGGCAGTGGTGGAATCCCCATCCCTAGAAGTGTTCAAAAAAAGTGTGGATGTGGCACTTAAGGACATTGGTGGCCTTGGCCATGCTGGGGATCAGATGGACTCAATCTCAGAGGGCTTTTCCAGCCTGAACAATTCTGTGACTCCATGAAATCTGGTTTTGGAGCATGATGAGTTTAAATTATGCTTATCAGCACTGGTATCTCAATACTAATGAAATCTTCTTTTCTCCATTGGTGTTCAACAGAAAATCAGGAAAACCCCAACACCTTAAATAAAAGTTTCTCAACGAAAGTTTAGGACAGGTAAAGAACAGGAAAGGACTACACTGAGACTCACACAGGAACCTCCCAGTGAATTTGACTGGGAAACAGCTCCTGGTTATGCCTACCCTTAGAAAAGCTGGTATTTGTGATGGAGATACTGATGATAAATGGACTGATGTAAATTAATTTCACCCAAGCCAGGCAGCCTTCAGTGAGAAATGCTGGTACCCACTGATTCAAGATGGATAAGGTGGGATTTAAACTCTCCATGCCCTGCTGGAAGCTGCAGGGATTGTTCAAACCACCACAGTGCACAGCATTCTCTGGACTATTCTATTTTTACACCTACTATGTGACTTGGAATAATTTTTCCAATAAACAAGGAAAGGAGTTTTTCCACAGATGCCTGCTGAACCTGCCCACTCCCAGCTCCCTGATCACAGCCCTCCCCACAACACCCCCAGTGATTCTGGCTGTCCTCAACCCCCTCCTGGGCTACCTCAGGCTCCCCACACTGGGCTGGGCACGAGTGACCATGGCCACTCTGTAGGACCAGACCTACAGTAACAGCCAGCAGCATCAAGCAAAAACTTTTCCTTCCACAACTGCTCCTCTCACAACACAAAGGAACTCCCTGGGTTCCTGGCACCTCCTGACACCTGTACCAGACTCAGGTCATGGCCAGCCAGCAGATTATTCAGAAGATGGACAGATCAGATCAATCTTGACTCCTTGGGAAGTAGACTGAAGTCTGACCCATCCCCACCAGGGTCAAAGCCACCCTCCCAGCTCCAACAGCTCATGATTTGCCATCCAGGAAAGCTCCTCTCTGGCTACACAGGTACTCTCTCAATTTTGACTACTGGTGCCTATTTTAGCAAGGCCTGGCTGGGCTCACAGGGGCAGTTTCTCAGGAGCTCTGAGGCAAAACATCCTGGGGAGACCTACGTGGCTCTGTTCCTCACTGGGGAGGCTCAGTTGGCACCTCCAGGCAGCTTTGTTGGGTCCCAGACCCTCCTGCAGAGCTCACATCAAACCCATTCCAGAACGGGAATGCAAAAATACAGGATCATGGAATCACAGAATATCCTTAGTAGGGAGAACCCCCAGAGATCATCCAGTCCAGCACCAGACTCTGCACAGACATCCCAGCAATCCCACCCTGTGCCTGGGAGCAGTGTCCAAAGGCTCCTGGAGCTCTGGCAGCTTGGGGCTGTGCCCATTTCCTGAGGAGCCTGGGCAGTGCCTGACACCCTCGGAGAAAGACCCTATAAATCAGGTGTGCTTTCATGTCCTAACTCTGGAAGCAAGAAGTGAGGGCAGCTCTCTATTCCTGTGCACAGCCAGCACTGGGTGGTTGTGCTCTGACCTGTTTCCTTTGCTCCCGCAACTCCTGAGAGGACACTCAGAGCACTTTGCTCTCTATTGCTTAATTATTCTGAATGTGAACACACACCAGCACCTTGGGCTCTCTGTTCATCTCTTGTGGGCCATGTCCCAGTGCCAGGAGT
Source organism: Chaetops frenatus (assembly GCA_013400775.1). Taxonomy (NCBI): domain Eukaryota; kingdom Metazoa; phylum Chordata; class Aves; order Passeriformes; family Picathartidae; genus Chaetops; species Chaetops frenatus. The sequence continues at coordinate 76,142 of VZTR01022655.1, read as the reverse complement.
CCAGCAAGGCCACCCAGCTCCAGTAACATCCCAATATTCCTCAGGGATCTCAGCTCACACAAGGGATCCCAGTGCTCCAACAGCCCCTTCCCAGAGCATTCATTTCCCCACCTTTCTTCACACAACGTGGTGCTTGTCCAAGCAATGCCTTCTACCATAAAACTGAAATATTTGGTGAAATAAAAGCTTTCCCTCCTTGCCCTCTGGCATGGCAAAGAGGAGGAAAGAAGGAACTCATAGAGGTCTGCTTGTATTATATTCCCATTGGCACGGGCAGCCAGAGAGAACCTCTCCACCATGAACGGCATCCTCTGGGCCCTCTGCCCGAAGAGCTTTGCTAAAGGTGATTTGATATAGTAATGATTAACTCAGACAGACTGGCTTTCCTACAAGTGAAAGATGCACTGTTCATGGAGGAACCAAAAATCCACCTTCTTCAGGGGGAATGGAGGTGACCCTCCCTCGAGACCTGCCCAGCCAAAAGCTTGTTTGGCACAGACAAGGCTCCTCTGCCTTTGATCAGCTCAGCTCCTGAAGGATGGCAGTGATGGGAAGATAGGAATCTCTCCAGGGAGAAGCCACACTCTTGTGATCAGAAGTCAGAGTCCATTTTGAAACAGGAATCTTTACCTTCAGTGCCAGGTTGTCCACCAGTGCAATCATGGAGTTCTTGAACAGAGTAGCTGCTGTCAAAGGCCTCTTGGTGACCTCAGTGATGCTCAGTTTCCCTTCAGGCCACATCATCTTCAACACAGGGTTGGAACTACGAGAGAGTCTCTTTAATTGCAGTCTGTCAGCACTTCCACTCCACTGCCAATCCAACAGCTGCTTTCTACCCAGACCCACTGCTGCTTCCAGCTCACAGGGCATCACCCATGCCAGGGCTGACATTCCTGGCACAGTATTTCGTGCTCTTAAGAGCAAGTTCAAGCTTACAACTGAACATTCTGGAAAAACAACCAGCACATTCTGCCTTCAGATCAGGATGTGCAGGAATAGGCCAGTGAAAATCCCACAGAGTGACCCATCAAGGCAGGGGCTGCCTCACTGACACAACAGAAAGAATTTAATCAACACAGAGGAGAGCCTCCCTTGGAACCTGTCACCTGTGTTCAAGCTGCATTTCTGCACTATCTTGATATACAAAGTAAGTTATACACTTTAGCCTGTGTTTTTGAAGGGTTCAGGGTGAGGTAAACTGGCCCTGATGGATGGCAAGAGTTCAGAAACAGACAAAAACTGAGCACATTTACAGCAATCCAATGGCAATCTGTCACAGGCTTTAATGTGCTGGAAGTGGTGTTTGGGAACAGGATTTTCCAGAGACTTCACAGAAAACAGGCTAAATTTGATAAAAACACACAGCAAATATTTTGCAAAGTTTCTGCTCAATGGGAAGTGTTGAAAACAGGAACAGTGGGACTGCTCAGAGGAGCACAGCCAATCAACCCAAAGGATTGCAGACCAACTTAACACCTGCACAGGTAAACAGTGCCCACTACTGCAGGGTGTTTGTGCCCACTGTCCTCTCAGCAGAGCCCCTGAAAGCTGCAGATTACAAAATTAGGGCATGTTTAATGCCAAGTGAAGAAAAACAACTACATGGGCACTTCCACCCACATTCTGATGGGATTTCAAATCTGCTTCTCAAGGCAACTTTTGCTTGCCCAACATGTGACCCCATAGTTTGCACTTTTCACGTCACTGCACACATGAAAGGATTCAAACCTATTTGCCCATTTCTCCCTACATTTTCTTTCAAAACAGAGTGTTTTAGCTGAGGCCAAGGATATCTGTTGTTGACCAAAGCTTCCCAATATCTTTAGCACTGATTAGAGACAGAGCAGTGATGGTAAATCTGCAATGGGTTAATGACAAATCAAGCAGCACAAGCGAGTTCTACACTGTCTTGATTGCACAATCAGTTGGTTTCAAAAAAACCACTTTAAATTTAGTTCAATTAAAGGCTACATCAGAACAGAAACAACATGTACAGAATAAGGACTTTAACCTGAAAAATCAAACAGCCTCTGGGTCATGGGAGATGTACAAAGACCAAATCCCAATGCAATGAGTTTGTTCACACACACTAAAGACAGAATCACTGAAAAACTGATTCTCTGATAGCATCACTCCACAAAAAAGGATTCTGACAAATCAGATTAAAATTCACCTCGTTAATAGTCTTACCTGTTGTACATGAGGCGTTTGAAGTCTTGAAATAAAGTGTCCTTGTTTTTGTCAATAAATCCAGTGACTGAGTAACTAAAAAAAAATGAAAACCAGAGTTAATTGCAAAGTAGCAAAGTCCTTCTGTGAGCTGCTCTAACTGTGGAATCAGCATCCCTGCACTCCTACAGACACAGCAGATGCTAATCAGGAGTCCAGCCCTGCTCCCAGCCTATCAGTAATTGCTGCAGGAGCAGAGTGTGAGACTTGGATCCTTGGGCTCAGCTCCCACCTCCAGCACAGGAACAACACACCTGGCTCCAGGGAGCGCCTGGAGATGTGCAGGTGATGGCTGAGACACCTCACAGCATTTGGGCAGGGGGTAGATGGTCCAAATTCAGGAGCTACACTCAGGATTCTGCCTCCAAACTCAATCAACACACACATACTTTAGATTCCTTCCTTCCTCTATTCCCACAGGAACACAGCTCCAGAAGATCACTGGTTCAGGGTTTCATCTCTTCTCCAGGTCTCAAGGCAGGCAATGCTCTGTCCTCATGGAAAAGGTCCAAAACCTCCCAATTCAGTGACTCCCACACAGACATTTCCTCAGCTCCAGATCCCACCCTGGGAAGCTGCACCCAACCTCCAGGCTCTGGGATCAACCTGCAGCCTGCAAATGCCTGTACAGAGCCATCCTCAAATCAGAGAACAATGGAATAGGATCTTTTGAAAGAATGCCATGGCAGGGACACCTCCCACTATCCCAGGGTTTTCCAAGCCCTGTCCAACCTGGCCTTGGGCAGTTCCAGGCATGAGGCAGCCACAGTTTCTCCAGGCAGCCTATGCCAGGGCCTCCTCACCCTCAAGTCTTAGGGCTCCACATAAGATTTGAGCCTGAACTATCTGTGATCCCTTCCACATTTCAGTTTTCTTTTACACCATTTGTCAGCCACTGGCAGTTCAGAAGGTTCAACCACTAAGACAGCACCTTGTATTTTCTCCTCCGAAACCCCCTGAAACCAAGGATGTCTGTCAGGAATTGCTCAGCAGAGGCTCCAGAAGACAACCTGCCTGTGCTATATGGGGTCCAGTCTAATTACACTGCTCGTCCTTGGAAATTAAAGGTAAAACTAATCTTAAGGTAAAAGAAATTATGAATTATTCCCTCAGTAACTCCCTTTCTTCTGACATGGGAAGTCACACAAATCCTATACCATTAAATGATTCCAGTGATATTCCACACAACAGCTTTGCCAGCAAATGGTTCCTACCATGTGCATCCTTCACTTCTACTCACTCTCCCTTCCCACTGCTGTCACCTCCTGCACTCATTCCTGCAGGCTCCAGGCAAGCAGTTCCCAACCCTCCTGCCCTGATCCCTCCTGCAGGTTATCACTCCCCTGTGCTTCCAGCCTGCTCCAACTGATTGAAGAATTTAAAGCCAGAGTTATATAATCACACCAAACAGATGTCTAAACCAGATTTTATTTGCTCAGTGTAGCTTTCTTGCATAAACACTGCTGCCTTTTTTGCCTCTTTTTTTCCCTGGAGCACTGCTCTCCCCTCACCCCCCACCCCTTGCTCTCCTTTTGTTTCACTCCAAGTACAAATTCCCACTCTGTAGAGCAAGGCACCAGCAGAAGATTTAATTGATAAGCAAGTGCTGCACTCTGTAATTGTGTGTGACAGCTATTGCACCAGAAGCAGCAGTAAATCAGAATATTGTACCACTTCAGGGCTGCTGGGAAGACAAAAATAGAAGGTGCAACTTTATTTCTGAAGGAAACTCACATCACATCCCCGGCGTAGTGCTTGATTCGGAAGTCTCTGTCGAACTCCAATGTTTTGTCCGAGGCACAAAGCTGAAATAAATTCACATACATTAAAATACCACCCATGGATTGATATTAAAACACCACCCCTGGATTTACAAGCTCCATGGAAGAGCACTGGGAACTACAGGAATTCCACTTTCTATGTGCATGTGCAGATGTGAAACTCTGCTGGAAAATGTTTTCATGGATGCACTGTAAGAACATGTGCGTGTACAAATGAAGCTGCAAGAGCCTATAATTTTATGAAGAAATTATCTCAGAAACACCATTATGCAAAAAGAACACTTGTGCCTGTAGAGAAACATTGCACCCACTAATTAATGAATGATTTTTTTAAAGTCTTGCTTTATATTTTTTGCCATTGCAGTGTAACTCCTCAGGAGAGAAATGGGCCAACTGCTGTGACAACAGCAAGGCTTGTTCTGTCCCAGATCCCTCCTGGTCATCTGACATCCCTCAAACAGGGACCCCCCTGCAGATCCACTGCTCCAGGCTCAAATTCCCATCCCATCCCATTCCTTCTGTACAACAGAAGATGTCCAGTGCCCACATGGCAGCTGTTCAGCAGCAGTGGCTGTAACACACTCATCCCTTCAGGAATAGCAGGAGCCAAAAATCCAGCAGGGTAGGCTTAATTAAAAAGGGACAATGAGATAAGAATGAGGATTTTGTTATAGGGAAAAGGAGCAGGAGATGAATTAAGTCTTTGCAGGCAGCATTGAACAACACCAAGGGCTATGAGCAGATATCTGCTATCCACAAAAAGTCTTGGAGAAATAAAAGAGGATATCAGTATGCTTGAAATGCAGGGCAGGAGGGATGATTAGGAGCAGGGAGATACACTCCAAAAATTCACCTGTGTCCAAGAGCACAAAATAGATTGGCTTAAACTGTAAGAACAGATTAAAAAAACAGAATATATTTTATACAAAATTAATCACAAGGAGGAGCCCAAGGCGTGTGACTACCAAGGTCCCCAGGAAGCCCCAGAGGTGTGGGAAGTCCAGCATGGCAGGAGCAGGGAGCACCAGGAGCTGCAGAGCTGATGGATGACCAAGGTGCAGCAGGACACAGAGAAAATGAAGAAATGAGGCAATACCAGGAAAACAAAGTCATTTTTCTTGCTGCAGCTTTGTTCCCAGCACAGGGCTAGGGAGTGCCTTTTTCAGCCACCCAAACACACAGCTCAAACCAACAAGTCAATAAAAGAGGTAAATACCAAATGGAAAAAGAAATTGTCTGTGCTACCAGACAGGACACAGTTGGCAGCACAAGCTCCTCCTAAAGCTCATCCAGCTCTGGAGAGGCTGGAAGGAGCTATAACACAACACTCAGGGATTTTGCTGTTTACTGGTTTGATGTTTCCCGAAGGAGTGATTCTCTCCAAACTTTGTGTCTACTGGACAAAGCAGTTGAAATCAGTGAAAAAAGGACCAGCAAGTCCTTTGATACAGTGGATCACCTGCTTGGGTTCCTGTGAGCCCTTCCACAAGGCTCCTCACTGTCAGCACACAGGATTTGAGGGTGAGTAAAGACACGAGAAAGGTGTTGGAAAGATGGGAATCCTGTGGGAGCCTGCCCTGAGTCTGTGCTTTCACAGCATCTCAAATGAGCCATAATTTGAGGGCAATGGGAAGGTCGTGGGGCAGGGTGGTAGCACTTAATCACTGAGGGCTGGCTGGAAAGAGCTGCCAGAGACACAGGGAGCTAAATGAGGCCAAAGCACAGCAAACAAAACTCCCCAGCAGGGCAGGGATTCCCACTGAGAAAGGGCAAAGTTCACAGGAACTGATGGGCCCCAAGCTGTCCCTTCCCCACTCAACAGGGATCTTAACTACCTTCCTTCATCTCAAAAAGGACACGGAGAAATGGGAGAGGCTTGGAGGGCAAAACCCATCCCCTGCTGACTGACTGCCCTGAGAGGATGGGCCAATGAACTCAGCCTCTCCAGGTCAGGAAAGAAATGCCCAGAGATGATGGCAAGAGGTGTGGAGATGATGTAGTGGAAGACAAAGAGAACTGCGTCTTGTCATCTAAAAAGTAGGAGGTGAGCAGTGTAACCTAAAATGGAAAAGGGAGGAGGGAGGGAAACAGGGAGGAAGGAGCTCTTCACATGAGCATCTGAGCTGTGGAATTCCTTGTCAATTTAAAAAACCAAGAAGACCACACAAAAAAGCCTATAAGGACACCAGGAGGTTCCTGGGCTGCAGGTCCCTGGAGAATGGAGCATGTCAAGTTATCACTACACATTTATTCCATATTGGGCTCTCACTTGGGCCTTCACCACTGTCCAGTGTCTTGGAAGACACAACACCAGGTGGACTGGAATGGACCTTCTGATACTCTTCGCTTCACAATCAGTTTGTTGAGATTGATACTTTCCACAATTTGAAGATTGATGTATTCATGGACTGTCTATCACTGCACTTGATCCTTCCAAAGTATAATACCAACAGAAAAGGAACTTGGAGAGATTGAGGATATGAACAGTGATGTTGGGAAGGGACACCAGAACAGCTGGCACATCTGCACATCCAGATTAGCATTAGACAAATCCGAGGACACCCCATGCTCCAGGAACACAACATTCTGCCACAAATTCTGCTGGTGGAAGTGTTAACCAGCATTCTCCCAGCTTGTTTGGCCTTCCCCAGGACAAGGGTGCTGGCAGCATGGAGCAGCTGGGTACACAAAGTAGGACACGACTATTTAGGGCACCACGGCCCCCTAGAGCTTCTCCACATGGAGCCCGTGTGCAGCAAGCTCTGCAGGGAGCAGTGGAGCATGAACTGGGCTGAGGGATGGGAGCTGTTCCCAACACATGCACTTTAACTCTTCAGGAACAGCTCCCATCTGTCTGGAACTTTACAGGATCTGCATGGAACCATTGTAGTCTGCAAAGGCAGAGGATGAGATGGAATCAAGCCCTTTGTTTTAATCCAAATTAGAAGAGCTGGGTTTAGAAGGCTCAGGCTTCCCACAGCATTTCTGGGTGGGAAGAGCTCTGAGGTGCTGGGATGTCTGCAGACATGTGATGGGGAGAAAAAATAATAATTATACTGAGAGGTTTATGGGTCAATGTTTTCAAGGCTCTATTGATTTAACTAGAAATTAGCAAGCCAGGCAGATCCATCAGTCTCTCCATAAAGATTATTTATAGCAGGATTCCTTGTCTCCCTCTTAGCCTGTGCAGGCAGTTTCTGACAACGCCACCTCCTGCTGAGGAATGCTGCAGCTGGCAGTGCTGCTCTTTAATGTCTCCTTGCTGGGAGGGGACTCCTGAAGGCAAGGACTCAAGCAGATTTTATTTTTGAATGTGCATTTTATAGCCTCCCATAGCACCTCCTGAAATTTCATCCCCTTCTGCCACTGCACTAAAGGACCACCTGCTCCCTCCATGGCAGAGCCCCTTCCCCTGGGCAGATGTGTGAGCAAGGACAGAACAGAAACCAAACTCCTCTCTCTACATCCACTGACCAGACAGATCCAGAAACTGGACCACTCCCCCAGCACCTCACTACAGAGGATCCCAGACTCCATCTCACCAGCATTACCAGCATTAAAGGAAGCAGTTTGCATTCAAACAGGAACCCAGACCAGGCCTCACATTTATTTTCAGGTGGATTTTCTCAGAATGTGCCATGTCACTGCTTGGGCATGTGAAATCTAGGTCAGCACTGGAATCAAGCTCCCTGTGCCCGTCCCTCAGCTCAGGTGCACATGGCAGGTGAGATGTCAGGTGTGCTGCAGCAAAAGGGCATTTAAGGAAAGCAACATCTGGAAGGAAAAAGTGGTTTTGATTCTCTTTCATCCTGGCCTCTCCTCAGACAGCCCCAGTCAGATCCATTGTTTATCCCAGGCCTCCCAGAGGCAGCCTTTAGCACATATCTTACACAACCAGGCTAATTTGGTATTTCTGACCTACATAAAATATTGTGCCGGGGTGGGAGGGAGCAGGGGGGACCCTGAGCCATGCATTTCAGACAATGTTTCTGAGTAGAGAGACATCAATAAATTAAAGGCCCTTATTTGATTACTCAGTGTGAAAGATTCTCAAATTAATCAGGCTGGTGACCATTTTGCAATCTGCTGCCAAGTGAGGAATAAATGAAGCCTTTTAATTCACCCATTGTAGCCCAGACAAAGCCAGGCGAGGGGCCTGGGTGCTCTGAGGTGCAGTGGGAGACAAGCACATTCTGCAGCCAATGAGGATGAAAAAAAGCCCAAATTACAGCGCTGTAATAATGCAAGAGTGTGAATAATTTCACTGTCACTATGTATTAGAGCAGCCTGGGAAGAACAACATGTGGGCCGAGCCAGCACATCGATTGGTTCCAGATGACATCATGATATGTCAAGGCACGAGCTCAGGCTCCTTTTTATACCCGAATGAAAGGGATGAGCCATTGGACAGGCTAGAGCTCCCTCTGCCGGGTTCCTCTGCGGCTGGAGCTGCTCTGGGCTCCTCATCTCACACTCCGTTGCAGTGATTTCAACCCAGCCACCCCTAAATCCCTTTTCCTCATTCCATTCCACCTCAGAACATGGACAAGGGATGGCAGAGGACAGCAAGGTCTGTGGGTTACCTTCCTGCTGGAGAAGTGGGCGTGCTTCCCCAGTTTGTTGTTGAGGGCCTCAAGGAACATCTCATCTGTGACTTTCCCCACGTTCATGCAGGCATCGTCCAGAATGGCAATGATCCCTTTGTGCTGCTGTTCCACCAGGTCCACGATAACCTGGTTGTTGAAGTAATCAATCTGCAGGAACCAAAGGACAGGGGTGTTGGTGACCTTGGCTGCAGAAATGGGAGGGTACCAGTGCTGACCACAGCACCCAGTGTGACAGTGGAGAGCAATCAGCTCTGAATGTGCAGATCTCTAATTCCAGATCAAGCATGCTGCTCTCCTACACTGCACAGCAAAGAAAGTGATCTCTCAACCCCCTCAGATACATCTCAAGAGCTCTGCTGCAGAATGCCCTTTAAAATGTCTTTTACAATTCAGCTGTGTGCAGTCACCACAGTGATACTGCACATCCTGTCCTTGGCATTCTGAAGAGAGTTTGAACAGGAAAAGTCAAGGTTTCTATGTATTACTATCAACTAGAAAAATCCATAGTCACTCAGAACAGAAACCCATAGTTATGTGTGTGGCATGACACAGGTGCCACATTAGGTTTCACCTCAGACTCAGAGTCCCTTATTTTCCTAAGGAGACATGTGGTGAGGTGACTGGGGAGCTCCTGCCCCAGCCTGATCCCAGCCTGACAGGACAGCTGGCAGGGATAGAGATGTCCCATTGACTGGAGCCTGTGTGTGGAGCAACTTCAGATCTGGGACTTGTGCTGGTACACTGACCTCACACCGACCTCTCCCTCCCCTGCCAAAGCACTCACATGCTTCCAGGGGATTCCCTCTCGCTGGTATTCCTCCTGCTCCTGCTTTAGAACCAGCTGAATGAAGAGCTGCTGCAGCTTTTCATTGCAGTAATTAATGCAGAATTGTTCAAAACTGCAAAAGCACGAGAAGAAAAGGTGATGAGTGATCTGGGAAAGGTGAGGGCACAACACTGGGATTTAGAAGGTGGCTGGCTCACCTGTTATTATCAAATATCTCAAAGCCATAGATATCCAGGACCCCAATGACTGTGTTCTTGCCATGCACTGTGGTGTCGTAGTTCTTCACCTCGATGACATCGTTGATGTGTGTCACAATCCAGCAGAAGAGACGCTCGTAAATGGCCTGCAGGAGACACAGACTGAGGGCTCCTGCCTGCACCTGCCTCAGCTCTTCCCAGGAAATTGACACAGCTCATTCCAGGCCTCCACCAAAGTTTCAGGTAATGTTCTGCTAAAAGTGAGCACTTACTGACTGCAGAAAATATTCTAGGGAAGTACTTATTTTCTTTCTTCCAAAACTCATTTATACCAAGTCAAAATCCCAGTGAGGTCACTGGGTGCAGCAGTTCCCTAATTTGATTCCAGTCAGCTTTTCAGCTGCCTAGTAAGTACCATTCCTGAGAATTATTTAACAACAGTGAAGAGTAAGAGAGAGGTCAGTCACAGAAACCCAAAAACTGAACACAATGACAGGAAAATAATCCTGTTCACCTTTCACAAAGATAATGTTCTGTAAGCAAAGGTGTCGTCAAAGTCTTCATGTTCAAAATGTGCTGTGAAGCTGGGTAAATGCATTATCTCAGGAAAAGAAGTCAAGTTAATAATCAATGACCTTCATAACTTCATCCATTCCTCCCTTATAATTTGATTTCTTAGCAGAGGAGGAACAATTGTCACTCCTGCCATCAGTACCCACTTTTCTCGTGGAAGGTGTCCCTGTCCATGGCAAGGGGTTGGAATGAGATGGCCCTTAAGGTCCCTTCAACCCAAACCATTCTACAATTCCTTAAAAAAAAATTAAAATAAATAACACTCTGTGTTTCCAACCTAAATTCTAGATGTTACAGTTCCACTCTCTACTCTTTGAATTTAACTGCAGAATGAAGTTGAGGATCCCATTTCACAGAAAATTCCTGCCTGTATGATACATTTGCAGATGCCAGCCCAGCCTGCAGCCCATCCCCTCCTCGGTGTGCCTGGCACTGTTGCACTGTTGGCTGTAGGAGCTGGATCCCTGCTGGAAGGGCAGGGATGGGGAGGTGCCACAGACCCCTACAGAACACAGGAACACGGTTCAGAGAGAAATCTGCAAGATGTACAGCAAGCCCTGTGCTTACTGACCCACCCAGGAATCCTCCCAGGACTGAGCACTGAAAACTGTGCAGTTCTGACAGCAATGCCTCCCTTGGGCACCGCCCTTCTTTGCTGCACCGAGAGCACCTTAACCCATGGGCAAAGGCAGCAGAGATGTTCTGGGTGAGTGTCACACACCTGTGCACAGGAAGGGGACTGAACTCACCTTTGCAAAGGCGTCTCTGCCGTAGGTGGCCTCCTGCTCCGTGTGCTGTTTGTCGATGACGTCCCTGCCTGTGGCCACTGTCCGGAACAGCAGCGCCTTCTCCACCAGCTCGGCCTTGGTGGACAGGAGGTCAGCAATGACCGACACCACCTTGCTGTTCTCGATGATGGGAGTGTCTCCATCCACAGAGAACTTCAGGTTCCCCTGCAATCAGCAGCATTTCTCCATCAGCCTTTACTAACAGCGATCAGCACACCCTGAGTCCATCCATTTTCCACCTGTTATTCCAGACAGGAAATCTCCTGCCACGCTGGAAGGTGGGTCCTGCATATCCACACCCTCAAAGCTCCAATGCCAGTGGGAGCAGCAATGGCTTTCTCAAAGCAAAGCATTCCTGCTTAGTGTTCAGCTCAGCTTTTGGGACTAACAACATCAAACCCTTCCCGAGATTTAACCAACACCATTCCAAGATTCAGAGTCCAGGGATAGGGAATTGCACCATGTATACAAATGCTGGATGTAGCATTTGTCTTCACTGCAGCTCTCCATGAAAGCACTGGCTGCAGTTCTCCTGGCAGTGCTACTGCCACAGAGGGAATGGGAATAGCCTGGGGAAGCTGAGAGGTCAGAGCCAGTGGGACTGGGCTGGCAGCACAGCTCTGCTCCTGGGTACCTGCCAGGATTAAGCAGTGACACCCTTGGTGATGCACAGCAGAGGGTGGTCTCCCAACCTGCCTTCATGGCCCCACTCTGCTCTGCTTCCCCTCCTTTCCAGCACTGCTGTCCCAAGGAGGAGAAGGAACCAGAACAAAGCTGTTCTTTGCTACCCTCCTCCCACCCACCTCTTTCCTCAGGGAAACACAAAAACTGAACTACAGGAACACTGTGCAGGGGAGGAGGCTCTGTGGCTCCCAGGATCTCCTCAGTCTTAGAACACAAAGAATTAGGAAGTCTCCTGTGTTTCCTGTGCTAAACCTTCACCATGAAATGAAGAGAACCACCATGATGAAGGTGAGTGTGAGGGCAAAAAGGGACAGAAGTTCCCTATCTCTTCACTGCCAAACTCCAACAGTTCCTTTTTCAGAACAGTTAACAGCTCCCAGTACTTAGTGGTATGCCTGGTTTGGGATCTGGAACATGCAGGAATACATATGATCATCACTGCAGTGCCCTGTTCCAGCAAGGACTTCCTCTCACCACTAGAGCTGTGAACTGGACACACTTTTCCAGCCACCAGAGCTTCCAAGGGCTTCTGCAGCAGGAAAATCAGAGCTGCTGGCAGTAACAAGCCCTCCTGAGGAACAGCCCAGGGATCAGGGATGGGGATCCATGGGCAGGGAGCTTACCAGGTGCAGAATGGCTGCCACAATTTTGTAGACAGTCTGAATCTCCTCCTGCTTGAAGCCAATCACCTTCATGGCATCAGTGACTGCCTTGTACTCAGCCCCGTCATTGATGGAACACTGAGGGGAGAGAGAAGTTTGGGATGGAGGGGGGTTAATGGAAATCAGCTGTGGCAAAGCAAGGATTTCACAAACCCATGGGAAACAGAGATCCATTTTGATGTTTCTCAGAGGCAAGACACTGTAATGAGGTTTCCCAGCTTATTCCAATGCCATCTTGCGTGCTTGGACACTGAACCCTGCATTGCACACACATATTCTGGCAGCAGGAGACACAGAAATCCACCACAGCACAATAAGTTTCCCAGTGGAATTTGCTGAGAAAGAGTTCATTAAAAATCCCAGAAGAACAGGGACAATTTGTGCAGTCACAGACCCTCTGAGCAGAGAGTACAGAGCACCAGCTGGAAATTTCTATTCTCTACCTTTCTCAAGATAAGCCTCTCCCTCCCTCCCTGCAGCCTCCTAGGTTTGTTTTAAATGCACATTTTTAGAGAGAGTCATGTGGCATGTGAGAAGGTCTCTGGGTTTCTGTATCAAAGTGCATCTCACAAAAGCACCTAGGAAATCAGGGAGCCTTTAGTCTGGACCCTGCTTCAAAGGGACAACACCAGGAACAACTCCAGATCTATCTGAAGTGTTCAGGATCTTGTTGTCCTAAAAACTTTATGGGTTTGTTCCCTTCTTTCCTCCTTGAGGACATGTCAGACATGAAGACTCAGTGCTTCAGTAGCTCAAAGACCCTGCTGCAAAAAAATGAGTCCTTCTGGCTTTTTGGTCCAGAAGGCAGTTTAAGGTACCCATTATGGAGCGTGGAATGTCTGCCACTGGTAATGGGTCAAATATTGACACCCACATTTACTAATAAATCATTTTATTGCTGTTGATAAGCAGACACAAATATAGCATGCACAGGTATATTTGTGTATGTTAAGCAGAATAGAGGTATATTTTTTCTCTGATTTTAACTTGATTAACATGATTAACATTAACATGATTTTCTATGATTTTTACTTGTGCTTTATCTTGTAGCACCAAAATTTCATTGCAAACAGCACACCAGTGTTACCTTTCCATATTCATCCTGATCTAAACTTCTGCTAGCACAGCAGTGCTTCGAGCATTTCCAGCAGCATTTCCAACATTAAGCTGTCCCTGGGTCCCTCAGAACCCTCACCTTGAGCTGTGCCCCAGGGCAGATGTAGCTGTAGGCTGATGCATCCTTCTGGAGGTGCAGAGAACGCAGGAGCTGCTCAGAACCTCCCTGCAGCAGCTGCATGAAGAGTGTTTTGAGAAATGGTGAATGAAAAATATAAAATCCTTCTTTTTTGTGTCTCTTATTCATCTGCTTGACAAGCAAAATCATGAAAATATTAATTACTGCTGCAATATTGGGAGCAGAATGTGCGAGATGCAGAGTCTGCCCTGCTGTAGGGCACTGTCACCACAAATCCCTGTCCTTTAGAGTCACAACTGTATAACAACCAGCCTGAACCCCTCACAGACCTGTTCACACCTATGCCCTGCCACAGCTGTGCCTTGGCAAGCACATTGCCCACACACAGACTTTTCCTCCTAGAAATGACACATCCGTAAGGAAAGTGCTAACATGCCATCAGGGAGTACTGAAAAAATGGGGAAAAAATAAACAAACCTACTCTCCTCTCACTGCAGAATCAAGGTTATACTAATAGGCTAACCATACGCCCCAAAGGACACATGGGGAACCATCACACAATGTGGAAGACATTAAAGAACATCCATAAAACCAAAAAAGTCAACTTGGTGTCATAAAATTACTTCCATATGGACTAAAGGCCTGAAGAGAAAATAGAGACATTAGGCTTACTACAAATAAAACAGTGAGTCAAAATCCAGTGTCCTACCATATTTGTTTAGTCAGCCTCCTTTTAAGTTTATAAATGTATTAATATGGGACTGGAGGATAGAAAATCCATCTTCCCAGACTCCCTTCCAGCCCAGACTCCCACAGAGAACCGAAGAACCCAAGATCACCCGAGATGCTGCAAAAGGGAACCCACTGCAAAACACATGAGAAGGTGAAAGCCCTGGGTGCTCTGGGAAACTGGGGACAAGTCACTGCTCCAGCAAAGGAACACAAACCTGATAGAAGGAGTGGAAGCTTCGTTCCCCAGGCTGCTGCACGATCACACGGGACTGGGGGAACAAAGCACAGAGCTGGGTATTACTGGGATATCAGCATCTCCCCTCAGACACCCACACCACCAGGACACCCCAAATCCATCCCACCTCACACTCAGGCTCCTGGGAACACCATCACACATGTGCAACCCTGGAGCTTGAGGTCTACAATCAGAAGCAGCAGCTTGTGTAACAGCTGCAATGTTCTACTTCCATCCAGGAATCCCATGTGGGAACCACAGGGTGGCTTCCACGGAAGAGTCAAATAAAACATCATTTTCGTTTTAGAATTAGTTAATCACTGGAAATGAAAACCAGGACTCTGGGACTACAGACAAATGCTCAGGGCCTGGTGGTCACCACTCCTACACCCCTGGGACAGGCTGCCCCAGCCACAGTACCAGGGAATGCTCTGCCTGACACAAGGGCCTTGTTTCAGGGAGCCACAGCTCCATTCCAGAATCCTCATTCCAAAGCAGTGTAAAACAGTACAAAAAAGGGTTAAATGCAGCAGATATTCAGTCAACAAGCAACATGTCCTTATTTTATGCTACAAGTTTGAACTATGAAGAGTGATGAAGCACAAAGCTGTGCTGAGGAGGTTTAGGTTGGATCTCAGGGAAAGGTTCTTCCCCCAGAGGGTGCTTGGGCATTGCCCAGGCTCCCCAGGGAATGGTCCCAGCCCCGAGGCTGCCAGAGATCCAGAAGCCTTTGGACACTGCTCGTGGGGATGCACAGGCTGGGATTGTTGGGGGGTCTGGGCAGGGCCAGCGGTGGGAGTGGGTGATCCTTGGGTGTCCCTTCCCACCCAGGATATTCCATGATTCAATGTGTTCCTGGTGCAAAGCCATGGCCTGTTACTGCTTGTGTTTGGGCCCAGAGCCTCCACTGCTTTCAAATGGAAACAAATGTAACTTGGGAGAAGTCAAGAATACGAAATAAACAATCAGGATAAATAAATCACCAGGATTTAAGTCACTGCAGCTGCAGTCCCAGCCGTCTTTTTACATCAAAGTATCCCAAGTTAAATGTTTGGGTTTGTTGTTTTGTTTTTTGAAATATTTATTCTGAAAATAGACTTCAGGGAAATAAGGGGAGAAGCAAAAAAGAAACACAAACAAAAAAGGGTGTTGGCAGATGTGGTCAAACACATAATCAAAACCAGACACGTCTCACACAGCAAGAACTGTTAATGGCTCACGCTTGGTTTCTCCAGTTTTGCATATTCCAATGTTTTCAGACACCACTTAATCACACGAAGAAAATAATTATGCTCAGGATCACTTGGAATGTATAAAAACAATGCTACCAACAGCTCACCCAAGGCTGTGGCATTATTCCAAAATAATACTTCCCAAGCAGACTTGCTCCCTAGAACCCTTTCCCTCCAGGGAGAGCTCAGTGCAGGAATTGCAAAGCAGGAGGCATACAGAGGGTAAATTGTATCCAAAATAAAAACTGAGATTAAACTTCACACACAAAATCCTTTGGGTAACACAGCCCCATTCCTGGTGAGCTCTGGAAGTTGTGGTGCTCCAGGAACAGGGCACTGCCAGCACTGCAATAGCTTTCCTGACTCCTGAGGAAAAATTAAGCCCTGGACTTATTTTCCATGCCCTCATACCTCACCTGCTGTACATGTTTGAACAGAAAACTTTCTACTGGCAAAGCCCAGACTGCAAAAGTAACTCCAGCTAAGGCTGTAACCCTGGAAGGGAGGGTGCCTTACCTTTTCTAGCAGGTAATTATTGATGTGCCCACCTATGGGGTCTCCCTTGAAATCGAAGTTGATGTCCATGTATTTTCCAAAGCGGCTGGAATTGTCGTTGCGGTTTGTCTTGGCGTTGCCAAAGGCCTCCAACACACAGTTGGATTTCAGCAGGATGTTCTTCACTCTGCACCAGGGATGGATGGAGGGATGGAAAAGGGAACAGGGTAAGGCTTCAACACTCTCACCACAGGATTTTTTTCACAACCATCTCTCCAGAAGAATTCAATGACAGCAGTGATGCTCTTTGATGGCAGATTTGGGCAGATGTGAATGACATCAGCAATCCCATGGGAGATCAGCTGGGCTCTGTCAGCAGCTCTCCTCAGAGCAAGCAAATGCTCTTTAGTTCAAAGACCAGACCCCCACCCTGAAATCAGCACCAGAAATTCAGTTTCTATATGTGTTTGAATTCTGAAACCAATTTTCTGAACTCCTTTTCAAGTCATTTTCAGAAGTTCATTTGGGGTAGGTTTAGGTCTGTTTCTGCAGAAAGTGACATTCATTGCTCCAAAATTTTTACTCCAAGATAGAGATATTTTGCAATTCAGAATCATGTGAGCCTGGAAGGTCACAGAATACACTCCTTACACTCCACATGGTGTTCCAGCCCACCCAAATTTCAGGCAATTTGCCCCAGGAAAAGTGATTTAGAATCATTTAGGTTGGAAAAGACCTCTTAGATCATTGAGTCCTGCCATTAGACAGTTGATATTGGCTGGATGGTATTTCTAGATGCTGTTTTGATTCTGAAAGTCTGAACTTTCAAAGTAAACTTTTCAATGTGATTTCAGCAAATAATATTGCAAAACTCCCAGAGTAAAAGCAGTAGCTGAAGAAGTTAAGTATAAATCAGCATGTACAAGAGACCATCTGATAACAAGGTGCTATGGAGCCAACAGAAAGAGATCCACAAGAGGGAGAATTTCCCTTCTTTTCCAGCCCAGGCCTTACCTCTCCACCTCAGCCCTCTGCCCAGGGTTGGTGATGGCTGCTATGTACTGCATTATGTATTTACTGGCCTCAGTTTTCCCAGCCCCGCTTTCACCTGGGGGCAGAAACACCACGGTGACCAAACAGATGAAAAAAACAAAACAAATCATTGGACAGAAGACCTCAATTTTACCCCAACAGTGCCTGTGGAGTTTGATTTTTTTCTTTTTAAAGCAATCTTTGTGTGCCCTTGGGATGTTTTCTAAACACAGCCATAACCCTGCCTGGCTGCTGCTGCTTCTGGGCTGACTTTGAGCAATTGTGCTGTGAGATTCCACAGGTCGGGAAAAGGGCTGGCACACAAAGGATCAAAGGAATATTGTTAGAGGAGAAAGCCTGGCCTGCAGCAGCACAAGGGGCCACTGTTCAGCACCCCAGCTCGGGGCTCTCTCCTTTCAGAGCTGCCCAAGCACGGGGACATCAAGGAAACGAAGTGCCAGGATCCAGCCAGGGACCACTCTGGTACCAGCCCTGCTCCCACTGCTGGAGCCACGGCCTTTCCAGTGGAGCAGGGAACAAACAGTGACCAGTCAGGGCAGTGACAAAAATCAGCAGCTCCTGAAGAGAGACAAGCCTAGTTCTGCTGATCCCAGCTCTGCTGATGCCACATCGCTCCTGATCCCAGGACACACCCCGGAGCAGACCCAGGGCTCCTGCTCACATTATCCCTCAGCAGGCATAGATCCAGCTACTGACTGGCACTAGCTCTTGAATGAGATAAGAAATAATTGTGCTGGTCTCCACACACGGATTCAAATGCAAATGAGCAGCTTTAAGATTAATGAAGTTTCTTTTATAAAACGCTGTCATTAGCCAAACCATTATTCTCCTTCCGCCTGGAATTTCACACAGATCAAGTGCTCATCACCATGCAGAGCCCTCCTGGCCAACCTGAGATGACAATGCAGGTGTCTTTGGATCGTCTCTTCATGGCTTTGTAAGCAGCATCAGCGATGGCAAACAGGTGGGGAGGCCTCTCATAGAGCTCCCTGCCCTTGTACTGCTCGATCGTGTCCCGCCCGTAGATGTTCAGGTTCTTGTAGGGATTCATGGAAACAACCACCTCTCCAATAAAGGTATAAATCCGGCCCTTCTCGAACCTGCTCGGAGGAGACAAAAGGCAGAAATCAGAGAAATGCAGAGGTTCAGGCCAGGCAGCTGCCTGGGCCATCGGGTGAACTCTTCCATCCATCACCCGATGGAAACACGACAGCAAAAGCCTGGCTCTGGCCATTCTCTGAGCAGGGATGGCACAGCAGCAGAGACCTGAGGGTACAAGGACAACGATCCAGGGCTGGCTTGGAGTTCTACCACCTAAAAAGGACATTTCTACCTCTGTTTCACTTCCAGATACATGATATGGAATTTACAGTTTCTACAACTGACAATAAGTGAACAAGAGTGTGAGGAGCAAATCTAATCTGCTTCATAAAGGGGATTTACAGGCAAATTCTTTGTTCACATTCTGTAGTTGTCCATGACCCAGCTCAGGCCAAAGGAGCAGAAGTTCTGAAGCCCTCACTTAGACGTCTAATCACACTTGAAAGTAAGAAAGCCAGAAGCCCAGGAGGGAAGTGCAGCCTCTCAGCTCTAGCACTGAGTCCTTTTTGCTGGAAGGCACTTTGGTATCATCACTGCTGCTACACCAGAGGCGAAAAATTTCTAAGAATGTGTGCAAACAACCCTAAACTACAGCATTCCTATCCCTACCTGGCCCTTTGATTCTTTCTGCAAACAAGGCAGAAAATAACTTGATGTTAGTTTAAAAAAAGTGTTCAGGTTAGAAGATGTTTCCAAACAAATTCCCATTTTCTTGAAAGTTACCTATGAGGAGAGCTCAGAATAATTCCAGATTATCATCTGAGGAATTCACACAGCATTTGGTTCTCAGGAGGAGACAGGACAACAGCAGGTGTAGGGATCAACACACAAACCCTGCATTTCCAGCGCCCATCCCTGTCTGCAGCTGTACTTAAACCTGGGGACATTAGATGGCACCAGAACCCCTCCGCAGAGCGCGGGAGCCTCCAATCCTGACGGACTCCGGCACAAATTCCAGCAGCATTACTTTATTGAAATTATTACCACCCCCATGTGGTGACAGCCCTGACATTTTCTATTGTTCATTTGAGAATTTTCTGCAGCATCTTGGCAGTGTCAGTTTTTAGCAGGTGTAATAAAACTCAAGAAATATCATCCAGCAACCAGCACTCCACTTTCTAGAAGTGTTTGTGCCTCCCACTCCAGCTTCCTCCTGGAAAACTGCACTGGAAAGACATGAGGATTGAAAAGCATCCTCTTGTTCTTATGTCACTTCTAACAGAAGGTACGCATTTCCCAAAACAATAATGAGCTTAAACTGCACAGGTATTTTACTTTTTTGAGATCTATACTGTTTGAAAGGTACCAGTAATGTTTTAGAAAAGATAAGGTCAAGATAATTAGCAATACCAATACCCCTAATTTTAATTTTTTGGAAGATCCTAAACAGGTAGAAGTGCAGAGGGATCAGACACCAGGCTGGGAGCCCATGTAGGACTCTGCATATACAGAGGAGAGCTTGAAAAACCAAATCCACACAACACTGTTGGTATTAAGGAGATCAAGTCACACTGGGACATCAATATGTAATGGAAACCACAAGGACACCACAATGAGCAGAATCATTCCCACCTTTTGGAGATGGACACCCAAAAAAGGTGAATTACCCAATGGAGAACACTGAGCGTGCTCTCCCAAGGCCCTGCTCAGCAGCACAGAACTGCTGCTCAAGGCACTGCTGATGCTGAACATAAAGATCCAGCAGATGGTGGATGAAGTTTTAAGCCCCATGAGCAGCCTGAGGGTTCATGGCCACAAAGAAAGTGAGGAGGGTTGGTTTAGCAGAGGAGAAATAAAGAAATAAAGGCCATTCCTGCTGCAGTGTCATGCCAAGCCACCATCACAGCACCCAATACTCTGACCTCTTCCTTAAGTAATGAATTATGTAAACTTGCATTGCCAGAGCCCAGTTTAAGTTTCCTCCCGTGACAGTTCAGCATCCCTGAGTGAATCATAGAATCAGGGAATGTCCTGAGTGGGAAGGGACCCACGGGGATCATCCAGTCCCACCCCTGGCCCTGCACAGACCCCCCAACAATCCCAGCCTGGGCATCCCCACGAGCAGTGTCCAAAGGCTCCTGGAGCTCCGGCAGCCTCGGGGCTGGGACCATTCCCTGGGGAGCCTGGGCAATGCCCAAGCACCTTCTGCCTCTACGCAGAGCTTCCAGATCTGGCCCTGCCAGCCCCCACTCTGGAGGGGTTCCCACTGGGATGATGGCACAGGCAGCAGGCTCACATCCTGCCTGTCACTAACCCACAGCTCAGCTCAGATGACAAATCCCACACTGGGCCTCCAAGCCAAGTTCTAAACGGTTTTACTGGGCTCTGATGAGTTGTCTTCAGCTCTGTGGCAAAAGGCAGATGGAGATGAGGGGGAAGAAGGACCCGGCACCAGGCTTGACAAACAGGCACCTCTCCAGCATGGCTTTGGAGATACAGAATTTAAAAACAGGTGACACCCCCATTTACATCTCAGTTCATTTCTCTTTATTTCCTAGCACCAGAGTTAAAATTGCAGAGCTGTGATCAGATGTTCCCACCAGGAGCTCCAGCTCCTTGCCCCGTGTTGCTGATAAAGCCCCTTTTCATCCCCGAGTGTGGCTCAGCACAGCAGCAAGCCAAGAACAGCAGGGCCCCTTTTCCTGGCTGCACAGCTCTGCTGAGAGAGCCGGGTTTGCCTTGCCCATGGAGAGCTCAGGAAATCTTAAGAAAACAACACACGAGGGCAGTGCAAAAGGGGAGCTTTGAGCTGTGTTAAACCCATGACTCCGCTGCAGGGCAAGGTCACAAAACAAGACCATGAATCCATTTGGTGCTTTTCACAGCCAGCACAGGCATTTTAGTGCTAAGGTACAACACGTACAACTGGGGTTTTGTTATTCAGAGTAACAACAATGCAGTTCCTTGATAAAAAAAAGTTCCTTGACAAAACGAAACCCAGGATCCACTCCTGGGGTGACACCTCCAGGCTCAAACCTCGTTTTGTATCTCATGGAAATCACATCAGCTTGTGCTACAACAAAACATTTCCCTGGAATAGTTCCATTTGAATAATTTCTGTATCATTGTCATAGAATCATGGAATATCTGGAGTGGGAAGGGACCCCCAAGGATCATCCATTCCAACTCCTGGCCCTGCCCAGACCCCCCAACAATCCCAGCCTGTGCATCCCTGGGTGTTCAAAGGCTCCTGGAGCTCTGGCAGCCTCAGGCCAGGACCATTCCCTGGGGAGCCTCGGCAGTGCCCAGCACCCTCTGGGGGAAGAACCTTTCCCTGATACCCATCCCAAATTCCCCTGACACAGCTCCAGACGTTCCCTGTGTCCTGTACCTGTCGCAGGGAGCAGAGATCAGAGCTGCCCCTTGGGAGGAGCTGCAGCCCCAGTGAATCTCCCCTCAGTCCCCTCTTCTCCAGTAGCTCAGCAGCCAAAAATCAATTCACAGTATTTAATCCTTATGAGTTATTTTGAGGGAGAACATCAACTATTTCATGAGAAGTTTTTATACCAGTTTTTATTACCTCATTAAAACATCAACTAATAATGAGAAAAAAAACCAGTGAGTCACAGAATATAAATTATTTTGAGAGAAATTCTTCTCTAGGAAGGAAGTCCACTAAGGCAAGAAAAAGGCTTTACTTTGTTTTGTAGTTGTTATTTTTAGGGAAAGGAGTTTAAAAAATATATCTTTAAGTGCAAACAGGGTATGTTCACATGCAGTTGCTCCTAGAAAATACATTGCAGAAATGGGAACACTGAAGCAGAAATCTCCACCACCAGAGAGCACTCACATTTAGGATTTCCCCCACCTGACAAACACTCCAGTCAAATATAAAACTGTTCTTACCGAGGAAATGATGCAACTTCAAATGCACTCAGTACAAATAAAGAAAAGTTAGTTGGCAAGACTTGGAACCCACACTCCCAAACAACATCTGCAGGACAGGACCATTACACAAAGACGCCTCACCAGGCCACCCCGCTCGAGAGCTAACATCAGACAGGGGATTCCTAATTAATCATTGACACGTAACTCCTCTGCTCCAGAAGCCAAAGAGCCCTTGGGGGAGCACTCCCAGCCCTGAGCACTGGCCAACAGCTCCTCACTAACCCACTTTGCCACTCCGTGCCCATCTGTCCAACATCTGAGGGACAGAGCATCTGCTGGAGAATCACTGCAAGTCACAGTTTGCTGTTCCTTTAGGAGAGCTGAAGTGTAGGTATTGGTATTCTAATAATTTTCTACTGGAAAAAGCCCTTCTCTGGTCCTGAACTGCTCCCTCCTCAGCACTGCACACAGACTGACAGCACATTCTGCTTTACAGACACACCAAAGCCTTCCCCATTAGCAGGTGCTCCCTTGAAGCTCCTTGGGCTCAGCCCTTCCTGATGCTCCACAGGTCCCCCAGAACAGACCCTGCTCAGTCAGTCACAGCACAGCCACCCCCTGAGATGGGCTCTCAGCTTGGCTGTGCAGCAGTGCCCTAAAGAAAAGGAAATGTTAAGGAGAAGCAAGTAATTCAGCACAGAATCAGGAGTGCTACAGCTGCCTCAGCTGCACTGATCAGCAGCAAACCTCGTCCCACTGAAGGTTAAGAGAATCAAAACTGATGGCATCAAACTGTGTTTTATATCCAATTTTTTTTTTGAACTCCAAAGCACAGACTGAAATACTGAGTATGAGCACACAGCTTCTTCTCACTCCTCTCAGCATGGGAAGAATGATCCAGGAGCTGCACACCTCTAGTACGTGGAGCAGGGACAATTCCTTTTCCTGTAGTAAACACCCCACAAGGTTTGGGTTACTCTCCCAAATGGTGTAACAAACCTTAGGTTGGTTTTTTTTTCATGAAATAGATACATTAAAAATCCATGACTGCAGGCTTTGAGTCCATTCTCTTTGCAAGCCTGTGTGAAGACTTCAATTAAAACTTGTGTTCATGAAGAGATGTTTATGGAGAGTCAAGGATGGGCCTATAGGATGTGTTCACTAAGGAAGGGAATTTAAGCAGGTTTCTCGCAGTGAAACCATATTTACCTGTTTTTAAGTGCAAGAATGAGTAGCCTGCACTCACCCAAGGGAACAACCCCATTCTCCTTGTGCTTTGGGAAGTGAGTGACTTTCCTAAAGCAAACTTCACTCTGTGCCTCA
The DNA here is from genome assembly GCA_013400775.1 of Chaetops frenatus. Classification (NCBI taxonomy): domain Eukaryota; kingdom Metazoa; phylum Chordata; class Aves; order Passeriformes; family Picathartidae; genus Chaetops; species Chaetops frenatus. The sequence continues at coordinate 52,640 of VZTR01022655.1, read as the reverse complement.
GGTATTTGTGCCTTTTCTATGTGATACTGGGTCTGTCTACTGAGAGCTCAGTGCTGCTTAAAGACTTTATTTCAGGTAAATCTGAAAATAAACTCAGCTGTCAAGCAGGACTTCAAGTCTTTCAGTAAATTGTTCATAAACTGTCTCACAGTGAATCAGCCTCTCACAAGAGCACTCAGATAAACAGGATTTGCGTTGGCAGAACTATGGCTAAAATATTCCTGCTGCTCTTGGAAAAACAGACCAAAAACTGTCCAGTCAGTATAACCTCCCTGCACCAGGAAAATGATCCAGGTCTATCCTGATCATGAATATGCATGTCTACAATATTCAAAATATGCATGTCTACCAGGTTCTGATTCACCCTCAGGGCCAGAAAAACTGCAATTAAATTCATGTCGGGTGCAGGTGAGATTTTTGCTTGCAGTTGGCCTGCATGGACTCGGTGCTCAGATGCTGCCAGTTGAACAAAATAGGAAATGCCATTTGGAGCTCGTTCTGCACCACTCCTTTCCTGTATGGAGGGAGCAGACAGGGCAGGGTGAGGAATACTCCATTCATCTGCAGCCTCCAGCCAGCTTTGAAATTAGGTTAAGAGTTCTTTGTAATGATGTCATTTTTTTCTAAATAAAATTAGCAAACTACGAGTGACCACTGCCACATCTTCCTCAACAAACCAAGGTTTAAGCAAATTGTCTGTAATTTGATGAGGCTGATTCAGCTCCAATCCAGCTAACCCTTTAGTCTTTCACCAGCTCTGCAAACCCACTGGGTAAGGTTAGGGGAAGGAAAATGGGAGATGGATGCTAAGCCAGCCCTAATGAACGCTGAATGAAGTCTAAAACTGGGAGATGTAGGAACAGGAATAATATTAAAATCCCGCTCCTTAAATGTAAAGCACTAACCTTGCTCTGAAAAAATGCCAAACCACTAAACACAGGAGTCACTGAACTTTCATTTCTATTTGCGTCAGACTGGCTGAGCTCTCCCTGCAGCAGGGAAGTCCTGCATGCTCCTTTTCGAGCTCTGGAGCACAGCAGAAGGCACAAGCAGGCTTGAGACAGATAAGGAGTCAAAGGGAAGTTCTTTGAAAAGCCTCCACAATGCTTTGTGGTTTATTCCAACCCGCATGGGAGGAAGTCGCTGCCAGTGCAGTTCGAGGGAAGCAGTTTGCTCCCTGTGTGTGGAGCAGTAAAACTCGCCCAGTTTCCATGTGAAAATCTGCCTGGGACACTCGGTAAAATCTGAGTGCAGTAACCACATTGCTGTGCCCTGAGTGCTGTCCTGAGGAGGAATTACCCTGTGATCCCAGATCTAACCAGGAAAGAGCAGAACAGGCTTGGGATAGCAGCAAACGAGAGGCTGCCATCTGCCCATAATCTCTAACTTTTTGATCTGCCAAATAAAAGCACATAATCTATAAAGAGACAGTAAAAAGCAAAAGAAGACCCAACAGTCAGGTGGGTTCTCCTCTCTACTCCCATCACATCCCAAGATAGCTGGAGCACTGAGCCTGTCCTGTCATGCAAAGGAACTCATTTAGATGCATCAGACTCACAAAACTACTCAGGAGGAGGAAAAGGTGGAAATGATCACCTATAAATACCTGGGGAGATAAGAATCATCCTGCCAGGCAGCCAGAAGAAAATATTAAAGAGAACACAACAATAGGGCCATACAAAGGGAAAATGGGAATGGAGGACCCTGGCCAACACAGGCTGGAGTGGGAAAGCTGCAGAGCAGTTTGATGGGAGCTGCAAGGACCAGGGAGTCCTGCTGGATATGGCTGATCTGATTTTATGGAAGTATTCAGGAGATTTGGCTTCCTGCACTCACCAACGACTGACTTCATGATCCATTATGTTTTTTCCACTCTGATGTCACAGCACTCAGGTACTTAAAAAAGACATTTTACCTTCATTCACCTCCTCTTTCCAAACCCTGTGCCCATAATAACTGTAATCTGCCACATCACAATTATCTCAGCCTTCAGTTTTGGGAATTCAGCTTTGCACGTTGGACTGTACATCCCTGTGTTAAAAGATTTGCTACCTTCAGGCATTTCAGGGGACAAAACTGCACAAACATCTGCCCAAAGGGCAAACATCAGGGCACTGCCTGGTGGCTGGATAGACTTGCACCATGAGGAAGATCGTGCCTGATTCTCTTGCCCTGGTTCAGTGTGAATTCTGCAGCTGTGGCTTTGTCCCAGTGGCGTCTAGTCAAGCTGATGCTTCTAAAATAACCTTCTTGTGAGGGATGCTGGGAGGGCTGTAAAATCCTTCAACCTAGCAGAAAGATCTGGAAACATGCAGAAAAATAAAGCCCATGACTGAGCCCCTGTTTCTTGCTCCCAACTCTCCAGTAACTCAGGAAACAACAACCACTCACAAATAACATCACCTGAAGCTGCACCAGCCCCTGCACGGATGACTTGCAACCTTTTTTTTTCTAAGCCATGTTCTAACACACACCTGGTGTGTCACTTGCCCAAATCTGTCTGCACTCTGGCTTAACTGGGGAAGGAGTGTTTGGTTTTAAATTGTCTGGCTTAGAGGGGATGAAGGGGAAACTCTGACAGGTCTTGGGGTGTGGGAAGGACCAAGATGTGGAGAAAGAGAGGGACAAGCCATGGAGGGCAGGTGAAGGAGGAATGGATTTGGGTGGTGGGGAGGGTGCTGCATGAAGCCCTGGACAGATTCAGCCCCCTCTCCCCCTGTTATCCCTTGAGCCCTTGGAGTGTTGCACAATTAACAGAACCTTGTGATTACTACACCTCCTCTCACTCCTTGAGCCCAAGTGCCAAGGTACAGTCCCAGTATCCCACAAATTTTCTTTGGAAATGCCTGGAGACTCCTTTAGCAGTCAGCTAGCTGGGAGCTGCTGATGTTCAGCTGCTTCATTGTTCTGCTGGGAAGGAATATTGTGATTTGTTGTGCTCGTGGCCACTGCTGATCCATGGATGCTACTGAGCATCAGGAGCCCCTGAATGCAGCATTGTTTGGGACAGGGCTCAGAAAACCTAGGAATCATCTTGCAGCATTAAGATACAGAACCCCATCTGCCAGCACTCCAAAAGACTGGCTCCATGCTCTGGTAATGTTACATCAGAAATAAAATTACGTGCCTTATTTCTACAAATACAGGCCATGCAAACCAGGCAAAAATAATAATGCAAAACATGCAAATAATGGCTCGTGTTCCTGCATTGTTAGGGCTTCCTTTGCAGTTGTTGTAGTGATCTGCACCATGGCACCACAAACCGAATAGTGACAGTCCTTACACGGGCCTGTGTGCTGTCTGGCTGTGACTCTGGGCTGTGACACTGGGCTGTGAGTGACACTGGGCTGTGACACTGGGCTGTGACACTGGGCTGTGAGTGAGACTGTGAGGGGCTATGGGCTGGGACACCTGG
>VZTR01022655.1:0-48791 GCA_013400775.1 Chaetops frenatus | reverse complement strand
TGACACTGGGCTGTGAGTGCCACTGTGAGTGCCACTGTGCTGTGACACCAGGCTTCTCCAGGTGCCCTGGCTTTTACAGCACTCAGTGGTGACTCAGTTCCATAGTTTGGCCCACGAGCTGTCCCAGCCCTTCCAGTGCCAGCCAAGGGCTCTGGTGGACAAACCACTGAGTCTCCAAGCAGCAGATGAGGATACTCCACCTCCAGCTGCCCCTCAAAGATTCCCTTCTGCCAAGTCTGCTGCAGGGACAATGAGGGACAGCTGCGACCTTGGCCACCCCCAGATTGCCACCAATGCCTTTCAGACACCAACGGCCTCAGCCAGAGCACGTGGACAAAGAACTCCAAGCAGTGGAGGGGAAAATTAAGTTTGCAAATCACAAAGTAAATATGTTTCAGCAATATGTCCATGAGTTGCTCAGGCTGAAAGGACTTTTCCTTGTGCTCCCTTGAAAGCATGGCTAGTCAGGAAAAGCTTCCCCATTTGGATATAGATTTGGCTCAGGTTTGTTCTGGGGCTTTCTTTCAAGTATTTTCTGTTTTGTACTGGAGAAGTTTCATGTCCCTAATGGAGACTGGAACAGAACTGCACCAATATCCCTCCTCCCCATCTCCCAGTCTCTCCCATCACCAAGAATGGAGCAGGAGAAGAGAGACAAACCCTCAGGCTCTGTAAGGGACAAGATCATGCCCGTGTGAAAAGGCCCAGTAAACACACAAGATTTGTTCTTCCAATTAAAGAGCAACTAATATCTCACAGAAGGTTTGGGTGAGAAATAAAGGGGGTTTTAATTGCAACCAAGTGCAGTGGGTTCACTTAAATTCATGAGTGAGACTGACCTAGCAAATTCAGTATCAGGATCTTTCTCCCTCTCACCAAAAATCAACTTCATAAAGGGAAAAGAGAAGGAACAACACAGGGAATGCTTCAAACACCCTTGTGGGTATGGAAGTGCAGGTTAGAACTGGCAAGATAAGCAAATGAATTTGCACAGTGGTCTGAAGTACCTCACTTTACATTCATTGAATGGAAAAGCAGCTGAGCAGCAGGAGAGCTGCTATTTATGCATTCATCATCCACTGCAAAAGAAGTGAATTCCTAAACGGCAACTGTACACAGATAACCCAGGGGAACATTAGCAAGATGGAAAAGGACTTAAAAGGTTTGATTAGTAAAACAGATTACTTGATTTACATGCTGCTTAGTTTATCAGTTCAAATTATCACCGGAAAGATTGGGTTCATTTACTTCCCTTACATTTGACATATTTTTTCTGTCAAAGACAGCTCCCACTCTGAAGCTGAAAGACTATTCAAGTAATAATAATGTGAGACAGCACAAATACCACACAAAGCAGAATTAACTGCAGATAACCTGAAAAGCATCTTCAATTTATCTGCCACAAGCCAAGCTGCCTTTGACCACACCATCAAATTTTTAATCCTAGGCGAGTGGAATTCAGAACCCTGCGAAATTATTTAAAACGGAATCTTTCAAAAGACAAATCAGCCTGAGGATTCAGGAAGTCTTCTACTTCTGTGATGTATCAATTGTCAGGTAATGAGCATTAGTTAATGACAATCTCCAAAAGTCCGAGCAGTGCCACAGTTTATCAAAAAGTCTAATAAAGACGTTTTTCGGCCACTAATTATTTTCTGAAAGCACTGATTTAGCCTGGGGTGGTGGTGAATTGACTCTCAGTTTTGGCAGACCCAGTTACACACCGAGAACAGCACGGAGTGAAACTGCTGCTCCTCTGCTGGGCGAACACATCCCTGTCCACACAGGCCCGGAGCAGCTGGCCCTGCTCAGGGCAGGGCTGCTGGACCCTCCCCAGGTGCCCTCAGAGAGCCCCTGCCAAGCTCTGACACAAACGGGCAGCTTCAGGTGACAGCTGAACAGAACTGTGATCTCCAGGAAGAGCAGCACAGCTTTTCCAATTAATTTTGCTATCAGCTTTATTTAGATCTTTTTTTAATAGAAATGAGCTTAATTAACAGTTCAGAGCTGACACATCCTCCTCCAAACAAAGCTACCTTCCTCCCTCCCTCCCCTGAGCAATCAGCTGCTGAGCCCTCCCAGAACAACATGAAACACAAAAAAGCCACTTGGAATCAACAAGTCTGGCAATCACAAACTGTTAATCTCTTTACACCTTTTACAAACAGATAAAATCATCTATTAGATGGAAAACATATTTTCTACACTATTTTTCTATGTTTTTTTTTAAGTTAAGTGATTTGTGTTACCCTTCTCATATTCATCCTTGTTGCACAAGAGATGAATGGATATCTTAACCATACTCATGTTGTTGGAATAATCAAGATCTTTTTGCATTACCAGTAATTATAAACATAGGAATGGTCACTATCAGTTCCTCACACACTCAGAGGTCAGCCTCCAGCAGGCAATAGCAAATGAGGGGAATGGCTCCACCACCAGTTTTCCAAAGACTTCCAGAAACAATGGAGTGCTTCAATTTTCTTGGAATATTTTGCCATGTCAGTGGGAAAGCACTAACCAGCCATAAGTTTAGCTGGCAATCCATACTGGAATACAACTGCCAAACATTATATATCAGCACACACATCATGACACCAGCTTATCCATGATTATCCATGAGCAGCAAAGCTGCCACCCCTCACCCCAAAGCAGCCTTTGGTGAACTTAAAAAATTCTGCTTTGAACACAAGAATTTGAATCCACAATATAACAACTGTTATTGCTTGCATTTTAGATGTTGTATAAAATGTAATGCAACAGTCACTAATACACAGCTCTCTCACACATCCCAATCCTCAAGAAATAGAGTATTTTCATGTTCTTTTTATATAATGTAGCCAGGCTTTAAGGTGAAGAAGGGCAGGGTTAGACGGGATATCAGAAGGAAATTCCTCCCTGTGAGGGTGGGGAGGCTCTGGCACAGGGTGCCCAGAGAAGCTGTGGCTGCCCCTGGATCCCTGGCAGTGTCCATGGCCAGGCTGGACAGGGTTTGGAGGACCCTGGGGTAGTGGAAGGTGTCGCTGCCCATGGCAGGGGTGGCACTGGCTGGGTTTTAAGGTCCCTTCCAGCCCAAACTATCCTGTGATTCCACAATTTTTTATTTTTGATATATGCATGTAAAATTAACTTTAAAGGTTTACATTTACACAAGGCTCCTCCTAGCACATACTGCCCACACTCTTCTGACTGAATCTGAGGAATAAGACAGCCACTTAGACAATCCAGTCAGAAAATGCATCTGTAGCTTTGGATCCAATGGCATGACCTGATGGACTTGCAGATAAAGGGTTCAACTGTTTCAGTCACAGTACTTTCATGCAGTGCCAATAAAATTACTACAAATCCTGGTTTTGTCAAAAGGAGAGTGGAATGTATTTATGAAATGACTGTTTTCCTCCTAAATATATTCAAGAGAGACTTACAGGAAAAGAAATAAAGTTCAGTTATTTCCTGTTCGCATCTCTGTCCTTTGAGCAGGAGAACAAAGGAATTTGGCACTTCATATCTGCACTCATCTTAAGCACCATTCTTTGGCCTTTAGCTGGGTACAGAGTGGCACTGACAGTTAAGGAAATGCTCCTACATATAGAAAACCAGCAACTTCGATAAGCTGCATGGGTCATTATACTGATAAGGACAGCTACTATCGCCTTATCTACACTTCCTTCTCAGGTCAGAGGAGGTAAAACCCAGCTAATTATCCCTCCTCCTTCTCTCTCATACAAGCAGGAGTCGTCCTGTGAAGGTATTTGTTTGAGGAGTGAAATGTCTGTCTCCATCCTAAAATAATCGCAGTTGAGCAGTGGAAATGCCAACGGTTCCAGGAAATGGGCCATGAACAAACCCTCCTAAACTGTCCAGTAACCTGAGACAAGAAAAATCCTTCCCTTAGTCCAGATCTGTTGATGTAACCTCAAGCAAGACAGACAAGGGATCCAAAACAGTTTAACACACTGGAAGAGGACTCTGGAAATATCTTATCTGGACTGTGGCTCATCCAGTTCTGGAGAAGAGAACAACAGATCCCCACTAGCCAAGGATGAAGGAATCCTGCGTGGCCTCTGCAAGCACTGAGTGGAAGCCCCAGGACACAGGGTCAGCCTGTCCAAACAAACAACCCACCTGTGCACCCAGCCAGCACCATTTCCCTGCTCCCACACAGTGCTGCTTCACCAGTGTTAGGCCTCAAATTCTTTCTCCTTTCCTTCTTTTTGGCGGGGATATGGCGAGGGAACAGAAGTGGGGAGAGAAGAAATGGTGGGGGAGAGGAGATAACAGACACAGTGTAATTCCATCAGGTTTGGGGGTTTGCTTCCACTTTTGGTTTATTAATTCAAACTTGATTTACTGTCCTCCACAAACCACTCTTAACTGTACACCACATTAACCATCTCCATTTATTCTCATTTATCCTATATTAAATACAGAGTCACAAACCTTTTTATAGTTATTATAACAAAACCTGCTTGTATTTTATGAAGCCATACCAACATTTCCCTGTCTTTTTTGACTGCATCTCCTCCCACTGCATCCAGCCACCTCATGAAGCTCCCTGAGCTGATGCCTGGTGACACACAGAGTTTGGTGTCATCACCCTCTGCGCTGATCCGTGACCCCATTCACAGCCCATTACTCAGCTGAAAATGAGTGGCTCAGCGTTCTGGATAATTGGGTTGCATCCACTGGGATCCAGCATCTTCGGCAGGGACACCACCTCCCCCACCGGGCACTGCTGATGCTGTGAACCTTGTTTTTACAAAAGCTACCTCAGCTTTGTGATGGCTGCAGGAGGTTCCTGTTTCCCCCACAAGCCCAGTGTCCTCATCAGCCCCTGGCCCAGCAGAGGTTTCAGCAGCTACTGCCCAGCACCTGCTGCAGTCCTGGACAGGGATCTGTTAGAGAACTGTGTTCACAGTCCCAGAGCTCTTCAACAGCCACATTCTGCTCCCACAGGGCACCTGTGTAGGCCAGGTTACACCTCTCTTCCACTTGAGGAGCCCAAAGCTGGTTTACCAAACCACTGGCAAGTCCCTGCATTCCCAGCTGCCAGCCCTGAATTCCCAGCTGCCAGCCCTGCCCCTGGCTCACGAACCACAAACCTTCCCCTGGATAGAGGGCAGCTGAAGCTTTGGGGTTGATTCATCAGCTGCACTGACCAGGTTTCCACTGATGGGATAAAGAGATTTTAACACCAGTAACTCCTGTATGGTGTCCACGCTACAAAGTGGGGCTCACCTCCTGACAGATCCCTGCAGCTTCTTCCCTAGACTTCCTGCTCAGGGAATATGGTGGCAAAAGGCCAAAAGCTCTCTGGGTAGAGCCCCCTCAGCTCTGCAGCCTCACGAGCTGGAGCTGCACAGGCTGAGGAAGCAGCTCCCCACCTGGGAGCAGCAGGGGCACGTTCTCCCAGCTCCACACCTGGGCTGCTGTGCCCTGCCAGGACCCAGCTGCCTCTGAATGGAGCTCACGTGCACCTTTATCAGCGCTGTGGTTAATCTGCAAACCAGATCACCCACTCCAGGGCAGCTGAGGATTAAATGTACAGGAAATAAACCAGATAGTGCTACAACTAAACATTAACTCGCTGCTGCTGGACTGTCTTGTTTTAAGCCCCTCATCTTCCTCAGTAAGACAGGAAAGAAGAGGCTGTTGACACCCAGGTATTACTGAGAACGTAAAGCACCATATCACTTTCAAACAGTGTAACTATACACACAACATAAATCATCACCTGCATGAACCAGGGGGACCTGCAGAAATCTGGGATCCTTTTTGATCAGTTATTGCCTCCTCACATACTCATCACCACTTCCAAACGAGAACAGGACTTGTATCCCTGGTTTAACTGGGTGGGTTCAAATTGTTTTGCTCCCAAAGTCCTTCCTGATCACCTGTTTGAACCCTGTTTCCAAAGAGACCTGGGAAAACAGGTACCTAAGCTGCTCTGGTATGAGCAGCAGGGTGAGACTGCCCTGGCTGTGCAACATTTGTCACTCCAAAGGTATCAGACGGTTCTTCCTTCTGTTCCCAGCAGTCTCTGTAGGGAAAACCCCTCCAGTGCTGGGACACCACTTCATCAAACACTGACCAGCTGCTAATACACAACGCAGCACACAGCACGTGCAGAAACTGCACTGAGTGCAGGACTGCTTATTTAAACACAGCCTCCTGCTGCACTTTCCCCACAGCACTGATTGTTTGTAAATGTGTAATTACAAGGCAAAGGGCACGTGGGAGGTTTTCATCACAGCCTGATCAGATATAAGCAGTATATAGCAAAACAAAGGCATTAGTATTTTAAAAGCTTCTAAACTACAGCACCACATTGCCCAAGCAGTGGAGCCCATTTTCAAATTACAGTTTGTTGGGTGATAATTACATCAATACCACTGCAATTACCGAGGCTGCGATTGTCTCAGTTTGATCAGGCACAGCAGCATGCTCTGCAGCTCAGTGTTACTACAGATTCTGCAACTAGAAAAGTGACCTGGAGAAATAATCCAAAATTCACAAGGGACCAATCCCTCACAGCCAAGCTGAAAGGACTGTCAAAGCATCTAACCAGAGTAAAGAACCGTTACTAAAGCAAATGGTATCAACCCAGTAACCTACATTAGCAGGTTGGAGCCCTTTACAAGCCACTGCTCATTCATAATAGCACTTTTATTGCTGCTTCTTGAGCCCTGAATTGGTTCGTGGCCCCCTCATGTTCCTGCCTCTCCCTCACGTTCTATCCAAGCTTAATTAAAATAAAAAAAAAAAAGAGGGAAAATGGTTAGAGACAACTGCTTCCACACCACAGCTGACAGCAATGGAGAGGTCCAGCTGGGCCACGGTTTTAGCCACAGTCAGCCAGAATTTGGGCAGCTGTCTGTGCTGGTGTTCCCATCATGAAGCCATGGTTTGTACCCACCCCAGCAGAGAGAACCACCGGCCCTCTGAAGGCACGAGAAGGGCAAGTTTGGGAGCACCAGGACAGGTTATTTATTAGCTGTGACACGGGGCCAGCCAGGCCAGCAAGAGGCATTTCTGGCAGCACCACTTGCTCTGGGATCAAGGTATTATTTCAGCTATTGACAGATCATTTAGGGAGGCATCCAAACAAGGGCCTGTTTCAAACAGAGAGGTCTGACACGGCACAGTAGCACACAAGGTGCTGGCACTCCCAAGCAGAGCTGTAATTACAGCAGTGCCTCCCTCACAGCTGGCACTCGCAGAATCACAACAAAAACTAGGACGTTAAGAGCACAAGCATCCTGTATAGATCTGAAGGAAATAAAGACAATAAAAACCACCAGGTTCAGTGACTTGTGACCACAAAATCGTCCAGCAGAAAGACCTGCACGTTCCTCTACTGCAAAACAAATCTGTTTCAGGCTGGTACCTTCAGTAAAGGGAGGTAACTTTGAAAATCAACTCCTCAGCCACTTTGGCCAAGGTGGTCTGTCAACAAGTCACTGCCTTGGTTCATCCCTTCGGCATCTGATTAATCAGCAGTAAATACATGACAAGTACTTTGACCACACAACACTAATCTGAGCTTTCCCAAGATGGGGTTGGTGCCACCTCCCAGAGTCATAAAAGCTTTAGACAGGAAAAACACTTTAAAGCAAGTTAATTCCTGCACTGCTGGTAACATTCCCTGCTTTGTCTTAGGACTGGGAAGCTTCAAACATTCACACAGGTACTGAACTGGAATGCAGGACTTCTTAATTGTTAGGACAGAGGGATTTTTGTGCCGGAGCATCCCCCAGGACTGCTGCTGCCAGGAGAGCCAGGGAGGAAGGTGCAGGTGCAGGAGCAGGAGGGGTTGGGTGAGAGGAGCTGCAGGGACAGCAGCACTGAGCCCCACGACCATCCCTGTTTACTGCTATGGATGTGAACACTGGAGAACTCAGAAGAAACCACAGTTTATGTTCAACACAGTAGTGAAACATCATGTGAACAGTGCATCTAAATCCTAAAACGGCACAAGAGGAGGAAAGGGAAGTGAGTTTCCAAAACAGGATTAGACACTAAAGTGAAACTCAATGATGCACTGATGAGCATAGGCCAAAGCTCCTGATAAAATCAAGCTCCTGCCAAGCTCTGCTGTCCCAGAATTCCACGTTTGAGGGAGAGGGACAGAATGACCCAACAGGGACTTGCCTTCTCCAGAGCCTTCCTTGGTGCTGCACTAGGGCACAGTTTCTCCTAAACTTGTGTCCAGAATCTTGAGAAACCCTGGATCTCCAGTGTACTTCAGGGAACATTTTCAGTGCCAGGCCTTTCCTCTTCTCCCTTGCTGCAGCTGAGCAGGGTGAGAGCAGGGCACGGGTCCTGTGTCCCCTGTCGCTGTGCTCAGGGTGTCCCTGCTTTGCCCCATACAGCTCCTCAGCCTAAGAGCTGCTGTTGCTGCTGGCACCTCTGAGAGCAGCCCAGTTTGGAGTACTGGTTGTGTGAACTCGTGCAGGACAGCAAGAAGGCAATTTACCATCAGTAAACAAACACTGAAAATTCTGATTCNGTAATATCCAATAGCTCAAGGATTGTCTAAATGGAAATGCAACTAACACAAGGCTTAAAGGTCATCGCAAAGGAAAGCTGTGTGTGGTAGAACATGGCCTGTCGATTCCACACACATTGTTCCAGACTGCCTTGACTCCATCTAGGGCAAAGGAAAAAAACCCTAGGAAAATTAAGTACCTGGTTAAAGGGAATTTAAGGAGGTTCCTAGCAATTCTTTTCAATATCAGGAAAACATTTAAAAACACCTCAGCTGTGGCTGCTGTGCCAGCAGAACCAGAGCTCTTGATTCTCTGAACACAGCTCTGGCAGGACCCAGACAAAAAGGGTGGCAAAGCCACCCAAGACATTCCCCAGGGGCTGCACCACAGCTCTGCAGTCCCCCCTGGCTGTGGCACCTCTTGGAGCATGTCCCTGAGAGGAAGAGTTGCATGGGAGTTACAGCTGCACCCACAAAGCCTTGCAGAAAACATGAAAAGAGAAGGTTTTCCTGGTTGCTTTCCGATTTCCCTGCCTGTTGGCACTGAGGACAGTCACAGGCACCTGGAAGGGAACAGGACACAGGCACCAAGGAGCCTTTATGGCCACACCTCAGCCGTGGCACTCTGAATGGTGCTGCCACAACACAGCCCACAGCCAGCTTTACACTGTTTCCTTGCTGAAATCACTACTTTGAGGCCAAATAATGATATCTTACATAATGTGGCCACTAGCCAAACTAACAAAAGCTTTCTGAGGAAATCAACCTTAAATTAGACTCACCTTAAGATTTTAAGTAAACTGAATGAACTCCTAAGCCATGGCAGTCTCTGGGCTATGTCAGACATGCATTGTGCCTTCATACCCTATTAAAAAACAAGGAACAGTGTCTGCCAGCTGGTTCTCTGCACCAGGAGCTGCAGCCACCATGTGCAGCCATAAAATGTGACTTGCAAAATTATGTACAGATGGGCCTAGAAGTTTAGCATTTATAAGTTCTCTTGATAGCCTGCATTTGCTGCAGATAAAAGCAAATCACAATCTTTTCACAAATATCCTTTGCTTGAATTACTCAGAAAACTACCTTAGAGTCAACATCAATTCAGCACAAGAGCAGTGACGAGCTGAAGCACAGACAGGCCAAAAGGAAATCAAACTACTCAGGAAAATGGAATTACATCCTGCCAGACTAACAGCTCATCTGTGTGCAGAGATTGACTGTCTCAAATCTATGCTGTTGGGTTTTTAAAGGCAAACACCAGCTCAGGGTTTTCGGTGGTGCATAGTTCCTGCCTGCTGATGCCTTTGCTTTAGCACAGACTTGGTACCACTTCTGCTGGTAAGGAGAGAATTAATTTAAGAATTAAGAACACCCCCATAACCATAGCCAGTGCAGGCCACAGATATCCCAAGCAATAGCAACAGGATAGAAACAGCCATTTTTAGGCCTACCTAACCATTGCAATCTGAGAGAGGGGCTGAAAGTTTTCTAGAGCATATAAAATTTAGGTTTAGGTATGTACTTTCTGTCCTGAACAGAGCCTCAGTAAAATAAACAAACTTCCATGAAATGTATGGGTACACCACCAAAACTTGTGTTGGCCAACAAGGAGATTAAAAAATAAAAATTCCAGCAAACTATTCCTCAAGTCAAAACTAAATTCCAATACAAAATATACAGCAAAAGTGCGGAGAATGTGGAGCATTTGAATAAAAAATAATTCACATATTGACTGTTATTAAAATTTTGAGAGTAATCAATTCTCCTTTATCACTGGCTTATCAAGGATGTTTTAAATGTGGGTTACTGTCTCACTACATCTAAACCCCAGTCTTAATCCAGAGCACTCCTAAAGAACTCTCTCAGATGAACCCAGTTACTTACTGATCTTCAGAAGGATTGTAACAAGAATATTTGAAATACTCAGTCTGGCAGGCTGGTACATGACTTCATCCAGCCCAGTGTCCCAGAGGACATCCGGGATTATCTGCAGTGCCAGTTCATGAGGCTCGGAAGGACAAACTTGAGCGCACACACAGCGGTGGCACGTCACTGCAGAGGGACACTTCACCCCTTACCCACAGCTACACGTGCTGCATTCTTTGGAGCAAGAAGCAACGGCACTTCTGCTGTTCAGTGAGAGTCTGAAAAAATGTCACCCCACATTGTGACCTGGGTGGGAATCATGGCACAAAGATGTGTAAAATGGAGATTTCAGTGCAGTGGTAAAAATTTGAGACTGGAGAAAGCGTTAGGGCAAACAAACTGTGATCCGAACGCTTCAGAGCAACACTCCCTCCGTGGCAGCAGGGACTTTCTCTGTCTCCACCTGCCAAAATAAATTTGCTGCCATTTAAGGTTGTTAGATGTTTCCCCGATTAATCACTGCCGCGGAGCAGTGTCCCGGAGCCGGTTCTCCTGCAGGACGTTACACAACCGAGCCGGCCCTGCCAGCGCCAAGGAAGGGCAGCGGCAGGAGCCACGGCTTCCAAGGGTGGAGTGCAGCTCAATCCCAGGGCTGCAGAGCTCCTCCCTCCCCGGGACACCACCGCCGCAATCCAGGGAAGCCGGACCACCGCTGGGCAGGTGGGATCCTGCGAGAAACGTTCCCCCAATCCAAGGAGTTATTCCTGTTTCGACAGAATGAATTTAAATCGGGAGGAATGAACTCAGGTCAACACGTCGCTGCAGCGCTGAGAGGGCACTAAAGCATAGATAACAATCTCCTTTTGGGAAGTAATATCTGTAAATATTAGGAAGTAACTGTAAATTGCGGGGGGGACGGGAGAAGCAAAAGAAGCACCATAACCAGGGTAATTTCATCCTGAGAAATGCATGGCTCACACTTCTGTTTAGGTCTGAGTGTTTAACTTCACCCACAGAATCCGTAAGTGGAGACAACTGCCTTCCATTTAACCTTTCATTTATTTCAGAAGGAATTCCATAAATACCCGTGATACAGACACAGCAAAGCAACTTCTTCTGGCTCCAAACAAACAGTTTAAAAAGGGGCCAGTGGACAAAGATGTCAGCAACAAAATGCTGGAGAATAGAAAAGAATGGGAAAGAGTGTCTTGAGCAGAAAAAAAAAATTGCAGGTACAAATCTTTTTAACTTCTATTCCAGTTATTTGAAGTTCATCACAGCAGCATTTGACAGCTGCCACTGCAGGCCCAACTGCAGATGCTGCCACCGGTGACAAAGTTTCTGCAGGAAGATCTTGCTTTGGATAAGGCATGAGGGACTTTGCCCCCCCCTCTGGATGCTTCAGGAGATGCGGCTCTCAGAGGAGATGGCAGTGCCATGACTGGGGGACAGTCATCTGTCATCAGTCATCTATCCCTGATCAGACCAGCTCTTGCTCTCTGGGGAATCCACACCACACAGATTCCAGACAGAGTGTTTCCCCCGGTTCTCTCAGGCCCATCCCATCAGCTTCACGTCTCCTGTGAAATGCAACTACCACCAGTTCACCACCCACAAGCAGCTCCTTGCTGCAGCTGAGGTTTTGCAAGGAGAAACTCTCACTGAAATGGAGATAAACCAGCGCTGTCTAGGAAATTCACCCTCATTATCCACCAGGACTCCCACAGGCTGCTGCGAGCAGCAGTCCGAGGTCTACAGAAACCAGCCAGGGGGCAGAGGATGGGCAGTGTTGCTTTCTTGCTTTCTCAAAGGTGACCTTGGGCAATTTTCCACTCTCAGTTACAAAACCAAGGCAGACAGGAGGGCAGGGGAGAATGGAGACACCCTCCACCCTCACGCTGGGGTTTTGTTGCTCTTTGGTAGACAAATGGGGGAAGAAAAGCAAACTAACCCATAGAGGCTACCAGGGAAAGTTCACTGACTACTGAATAAAATATTCAGTAGTCTAAATAATACACACTGCAATGGCCTGGCCTATTTTTGCTATAGGTGAATCTGGCAAATGTGAGTCACCTTTGGAGGAAATCCCAAAGTGCTCCCCTACCACAGTCATATCTGTACACAGAAAAAAAGGAACTAAGTTCATAACAAAAAACAAAAACCCCCCAAAAAACAAAACAAACAAACAAACCAAAACCAACCAAACAAAACCCCCTACCAACCAAACAACCCACAACAACAAAAAATAAACAACAACAACAAGCCAACACAAAAAAAATCACCTTCACATTGCCACTGGCGCTGGCCAAATTCGCCAGGGAGTTAACTTCCAGCTGGAAAATTTTAAAGCAAATGTTGATTAAGATCACAGGATGGTTATATTTGGAATTAGAGGAACAAAGCTCCTAAAGTATCTTCACAAGTGTGATCTAGCAAATGAATTTTCATGAGATCCCACAATACACTTGGTAAGAAAGCAAGTCGCAGTGAGACAAGATGGTATCCATTTAATAGAAGGTGGTTTTTTATTGCTATTTCAACTTCTCTTGTGATGCAATTCAAGGCAAATCTAACAAAAAAAATCCAAGGCATGTGAAGAGTGGCCAGTTACACTCTGCAAATGTGAAATCCCTGAAGAAAAGTGACAACCACTGCAGTGGCATCCAGAAGCACCAGAAAGTGATTAATCCTGAGCATAATTATAGAATAGAACAACACAGCAAGGACTTGCACGGGGGTGAGACTGTCAGGTTTCTTTGGCTCCCAGAGGAGCAGGGCTCTTCAGCCCTCTAAGGCTGACACCAAGAGAACCATGAGAGGAAACTTTAACACAAATTAACATTAACACAGCCCAGGGAAGGGAAGGTTGTGTGGAGACCTCACAGCAACTTGCAGTGTCTGAAGAGGCTACAAGGAAGCTGGAGAGGGACTCTTTGTCATGAACTGCAGTGACAGGACAAGACAGAATGGGTACAAATTGAAAAAAGAGAATTTCAGGTTAGATATTAGGAAGGAATTTTTTATTGTGAGGATAGTGAGACACTGGAACAGGTTGTCTAGGGAGGTTGTGGATGCCCCAACTCTGGAAATGTTCAAGGCCAGGCTGGATGAGGCCTTGAACAACCTGGTCTAGTGGAAGGGGTCCCTGTCCTCATGGGACTAAATGATCCCTTCCAACCCCTTAACATTCTCTGATAAAAAAGCTCAGAAAAGAGGGTTTCAATTGAAAGCTTCTCTAAGCTCTCTAATGGGACAGGTAGGAGAAGGGAGGGGGTCAGTGGAAATTGAATGCTGAGGAAGGTCTGTCACCCCGAGCCAGCAGGACCCCCAGCACGACCTTGTGCCACCAGTTGCCACCCTGGAAGGCACTTGGGGATCCTGAGCAGAGAAGCAAAAGATCCTTTTTCCAGCCAAATCAGTTCCCAGGCATTAACACCAGCACCTGAAAGCACCTAAGGGCAGGGACTGTCACTCCTGAAATCCCTCAGTTCTTGAGTGACAATACAGTTCCTGTGAAAGGCAATTCGGACATTCCCCACTCTATAAAAATCCGTCTGCTGCCATTACTTTTTTTGTGTTCATTCAAAATTTCTGTGAGACTGAAAACTACTCCACTTTTACCCTCTGAGTGAAAGACGCAATTTCAAAGTCTCAGGTAGGAGAAGTTAATGCCAGACAACCCAAGGGGACAGTGGCAGTGGCAGCAACATTGAGAGGGGAGGGAAAAACAAGTCTGAGAAATAAATTTCACCACTTGTGATTTATTCCATGTGTATCATGATAACTATTGTTTTTTTCTTAAAATACACCCTCTTAGAGTAAAAAGAATACAACCATCCTTACCCTTATTAAGAAGTTTTTAGCTTTCATCACTGTGAAGTTGGAAACAACCACAGAATATCTGAAAGGTTTAAACATCAGAGAACAGAACAAAACCAGGGAGTGCTTGCACCTGCCAGTGCTGCTCCCTCACATTGTTCCTCCCCCATCCTCCTGGATAAATGGATGGTTTGTAGGTGATAGGGGATAGGATGTTTTTTCAAGTTACTTTCTCCCCATGATGAAAAAAAGGGACTATCTGGCACTCATAGCACTGGAGAGTACAAAGAGTATCAAAACCCAGGTCAAAACACAAAGAAATCTCTGTCTTCAGTGATAGAAACTTTTAGTTTGCAAAATATCCATTGCACTCCATTACTCAGGGAATGAATCAAAGGCTCCCACTCTCCATGTGACACCCAGGGATGACCAGATGGGTGGGTGCAATTGGGCAATTTTTCTACACAGCAAATTATTTGGGATCTGGCCATTAGTGCTATCAATTTCCTCATTAGGATAAACAGAGGCTGCCGTTTGTCTTAAACAAGGCCAGCCAGTACATCTACATATGAAAGGTGGAGATATTTTCCCCTGAAAGCTTTCCCAGATTAGTTCTGGGGCTTACCCTGCTCATCAAGACATGAGAGAATTTGGCACTTGAGGTGAAACATCCTTTGGCACTGGATCAAGGACAGGAAGGTGGTATGGAAATCACTGCCAGCACAAGATTTATGTCACATAACCAGGGACAGTTAAAGAGGAGTCTTCAAAAAAAGGCAGCAAAGGTGTCTTGATAAAAAACCCCCAACAAATACTGATCCCGACTACTCAACTGTTGGAGCTTCCCACATCCCTCATACAACATAAACCTGACACTGGCCAAGCCAGTCTTTCTGTAAGAACCTGTTCACTTATCCCTCCTGTGATTTATTGTGGTTTAAGGGCACATTAATAAATGTAACCATAGCAAATAATTCCTTTCATTTGGTCAAGGTGCCACAGAATGCCTTCAAGTTTACTGTACTTAATTAGCTTCTGTTATTTTTTTTCTGGGGACAAGGACAATACAGGAAAGGCAGAAGGTTAAAATGTATCAGATGGAGTTTAACATTTTGAAATATTGTGTCCCAATTCTATAGTTTCCATGATTCAGCTACAAAGTTTGCAACACAACACATTTTTATTTGTCCACTAAAACAAGTGATCTGTCCATCTGCACTGGGTCTGCTCACTACCTTTAATAAACAGCCTCTCAGCAAAGCAGCTGAGCAGCCAGTTACTGACAGAACTCCTGGGAGAAGACCAAGATTAACACAAGTTTTCTCCCTAAATTCAGTAGCAATACATCTGGGCTGGCCCTGAAGTTAATCACAGCCTGTGGTGTGAGAGCAGAGCCCCAAATCCACATTCTCCCCTTAGAGCAGCCCTGGGAACAGTGAACATCTTCCTGCTCCAATGGCTCATCCAGCGAGCAGCAGGTGCCACCTTGGCTCCTCCATGAGAGCATCCAAGATCAGAAACCCAGCAGAAAAGCAGGACAGAAACAATCAGGCATTCTTTAAGTTTATGAAAGATTTGAGATTTGAGGTTTCCTGCATGGCAGGGGATGATACAGGTACCATCTTTTAGGAGATGGGTGTCTCCCATCACTTTTTTCCTGGCTTTCCCACTCCTGCCAGCCAGCTGGAGCTTGGCACTGCTCCTCAGGGCACAAGCACTCAGATCCAAACCCCACAGAACCCATGATTCCAGCATTACAAGTGCCAGCCTGGCACCAGCTCCCCACCACTGCCTGCAGGGATGCAGGGACAGCATCAAAAATCAAACCAGGCAGACAAGATATTTGGTGCAAAACAAGACTCGTTTTGACAATAAGCAGCCCCCCACTTAAGTCTCCAAAAATGTAAGTTTTTAATGGAAAACATGTTTTCTATCAGCTGATTGGGAAAATGAAGCCAAATAGTCTCAATAATTTCAAAATTGTTCAGCTTTCCTTCAGTTTCCTACCAAGTCCAGCTTTTTGGGTTTCATACCAAGTTTAAAAGGCTTTACACTTCACATGGATCTGCTTTTCCCTGGCGTTTCCTCAGAGGGGTTTAAGTCAGAGAACCAGCTGCCAGACACTGGAGATGTCTAGCTCAGGAATGTCTGCATCCTTGAAAGCCAGGATGCAGCATGGCCCAAGAAACAAGAACAAAGACAAGATTTCCATGGTTTGTTTTGCTGGAGACACAAATGCTACATTTATCAGGAAAATAATGGAAAGGGATACTCCTGTTTCTATCCCAGTGCTGCAGAATAGGCGTTGGTGGTGTTCTCCTCACCTGGAACAGGTCAGAAACCACACAAAATAAAGTTCCTTTCTGACTGCGACACAGGCAAACTCAAAAAAGGAAATGCTGATTATCAAGCAGCACTGTCCGCAAAGTCAAACATCCAACCTCGGGCTTATTTTAGAAAGGCTCCCTGGTAATTTGCTTGTGCTTTTGAAAAGCAAGGAATATGTTTTGAATTATAAGAGGTTACAGGGACATTTTTGTGGTAAATTTGGACTTTCATTCGCAAAAAAAAAATCCCTCAGTGCTACAGAGATCCTTTTGGAAATAACATTTTTTTGTCATTGCTAAGCACTTTTCAACAAAGTTTAACAGCTACTGTTCCAAGGAGGTGTTTACATCCAGCTTTAAAAGAATACAGGGGTTCTTCTGTCCCTGCAAGCACAAGGAAAAGCAGCACGGTGTCCTTCTGACAGCCTGAGAAGCAAACAAGGGAGGACATTCTCTGCAGGGTGCAGAGGCAACAATTTTTCTAAGCAAATTCACTTGAAGACTCCGGTGCTCCAGGTCTGGTGTTTTGGGATTTTTCTGGGGGCCTAAATTGTATTTTCAGCTCTTTGAGCCTGTTTGCATTCACTCCCCTGGTCTTTACACTTGGGATCAAGAAGCAACAACACACAAAGAAGCTGGTATTAAGGAGAAGTGGAAGGCACCATTTCCAGCCTGGGAAGTTTATAAACTCCATATCCAGTTGCTTTATAAACAGTGCAGAGGAGGCGAGGCCTTCAAAGAACCATAGCTGGAGTTTTCCTTTGAAGGTGAAATTTACTTTATCATTCATTCTTGTAAATAAAATAACCTATTTAGCTGCAGCACAGCAATCTGAATAACAGCAAAAGTTTTAGTGTAAACATCTCAGCGATATGATGTGGAGAATGAAAGCTTCATTGTGCTTTTGATGGCTGTGGTGTGAAGGCTTTCACAGCCACCCTGGTTTTTACCCCTCCAAATGCCATGAAGAAGCTCTCCCCAAAGAAAGCCCTGCTGTTCCTACAGCGGGAAAGAGGATTTTTTGTTTTAGTTTGTTTTTCTTTGCCATTCATGGTGAGATAGCCTTTGCTGCCATCCTGTAGCTGTTAAAAGATGGGTTCTCATTCCTCTCTGGCTGTTGGGCTCCCTGAGCAGGACACTGCAGTGAAGTGCTGGAGTTCCCTTTAGTTCCCCTACTGCAAGTTTGTCCTGGGCACCATAAACAAACTCCAGGGCAATGATGAAGGCACTGATGCTGCAATGGGAGGCAGATATTGAAAGGGAACCTTTCCTCAAAGTTTCAGCTGGTGCCTCAAAGCATAATTCATTTGAGGAGTAGCCATACACACCGGCTCTCTCCATCAGAAGGGGACTGAAAACCTTCTTGTTAGGGGCCCCAGAACAAAGGGATTTATTCCAAGGCTGTCAGAACTTCCAGTGAAACACAGCTTGAGTTGGCTCAATGTGAATAAAGATGCAGGGGCAAGGGTAAAAACCCCAGTGTAAACATTGTGTTTGGAGATGGAGTTAAGCCCACCATCCCAAACAGCACATCCAGCCCCAGTAGCACATCATACCCCACATATTCCAGCGCCCTGCCACAAATCTCCCACTTTCATTTCCCAGGGAGATGTAATGAGCCTTCAGGCTTCCCAAATTAAGTTACATCAACCTTAAACAGGAACATATCAAGATACTCTACTCAGATAATTTTCTACCTGAACAACCTCAGGCAGGATAACATCGGGGCAGGCTCTGTCCAGACCCAAGAGAACACGAACTCCAATGGGCTGGGATCCAGTGTGGAGCCAGGAAATGACTTGAGCAGATGAACATGATAATCAGTGATTGCAGCACTCCAAACCTCCTACCATGGCACACTTTGTGTGGGCTCCATAAATTACACGTGGAAGGAGGAGGCAGTGTCTTTTCGAGAAGTTATGTGGTGTTTCTTGCATGCCAAAATGAGCAACTGAGGGAAAAGCACAGGAATGCTGGTCAGAAAGTTCTCAGACAGACATGGCACAGATCAGCCCTGTGGGAGAAACTGATAAAAACAGGGAGGAGAGAAGCTGTGTTCTGAGGTGGAACAGGAGGGAGTGAGATACGTGAGGGAGATAGAATTGAGAGCAAAAACAATCTTTGTAGATAACTCTGAACAAGCTCTGTGGGAAAGGGCATTTGCCAAGGCACAAGAGAAGGAATGAGCACAAAAATCAGTGTGAGGTGACTCTGGGTGAGACTGGGCCCTGTGTATGGCTCAGGCTTGGGCCTGACACACCACAGGGGAATAACAACACCTGACTTGGGATGCAAAGGCCTAGAAAGGACGGAGTCCAACAGTGCAGGTGGAACAAGGGAACTGCTCCAGAGGAGTTCACTCACTCCAGCCCCAGGGAATTCCGGCTGACAGACTGGGCAAGGCTGGGAAGATCAGCCCAAGATCACAGACAACACCGTGAGAGCTGAAGGGACATCAACAGTGAGGAGGAAAGCTGGTCAGAGGTGTCCAGCTGCACACAGAAGGTACTGAAAGAGGAGAGAGGAGTCACCCAGGATGACCAGGAGGGTACTGCAGTTACAGAAATACAGGAAGTCAGCAGGAGAAAGGGAGGTCAAGTGGGACAACACATCTTGGAGGGACAGTGAGAGTCAGTGCCTGACACTCTGGAGTAGAGCAAGAAACATCCAAGGATGAGAAATGACACCGTGGCAGGTAAGTGGCTGCCCAGGGACATGGAACTGATTTAATGCCATATTTTCACTCAATGGTACATTTTCCTGGAAATAAAGCTCTGGATCAGACCAGCTCAACAGTCACACAGAAACTGTTCTCTGAAGTGTCACACATCTCAAGACTGGCAGGTCACACTGGGCAAGTGGCAGCCACAGGGCAGGTCACTGCCAACTTTTAAACCCAGAAGAGAAGGTCAGCAGCATCCCAGCAGCCAGGAAATGTGTGCTGCAAAATGCTTCAGCAGAACAGGACAGAACTGATGAACAATTATTCCAGCACTGTTCAACAAGAAAATTTAAAGCCTGGACAGAAAAATGCTCAGAAATTATTAGGGGCAGAATAGAAAATACCACCACCATCACCAAGAGTTAGAGCAAGAGCAGGCTTGTTATGCCTCAGCCACAGTTCTGCTGCTGGGCCTGAGAAATTGAGCACTGCAAGACCATTGATGATGACAGGGTTGGGTCCCTGGCTTGTCACTAACAACTATTTTATTTAAAAGGTCTTTTCAAGATATGCCTCTCCTCCCACCTCAGCTGGGCCCTGACCGGGCAGGATCTGTTGTCCATCTAAACCACTGCCCAAAGGAACCACTCTTGGTGTTGCTGCCACAGAGAACAACTCAGAGACCAGAAAAACCTCATTCCTAGCTAAAGACAGAGGGTATCTCAGAAACAGTTTAATGGTTTAGATTTGAAGAAAAAAGAAGTATTTTCAAACAAGTTAAGTCTATCTAATGCCCCTTTTCCACTCTTAAAGACAGAACAGCCTCACAGCCAGGTTGTTCTTTTAGCACTTGAAAACACCACAACTGAACACTTTCCCACCTCCTCTAATACAGGAACATCAGCATTGGGAGCTGAGATGTCATCACATCTCACCAAAAAAAGCCCTTAAAGAAACAGAAATCTTCTTTACAAATTGTATTTTTGCTTCAGAGGACTGGAAATGAGCATTTTTCACCAGGGGACACACAGCTCCCCCATTTCACACTTAACAGGCAAAACTGTGTGCAGACATCTGTTTCCTTCTCCCCCTCTCAGAATTCCTTCATTCCATAAAAAGATGCAATCATGACCCAGGGATGCAGAGAGAGATGATGTAATTCCAAACACCTCATGAGATCTGCATCTTTAAAGGAATTGGAGTAAATGTCACTAAGTTCAGGTGGTGTCAAAGCCTGCTCAGCCAGAAGAAATGCAAAGAGTCAAAGAAATGCAAGGGCTCAGTGAGTGTTAGATCAGTAAAGCCACCTGGAGAGGCATATTTTTGAACAGAAGTCAATGCAAAGGACTCTTGACTAAAGGAGGCCATGAGACTCATTGGAAGTATTAGCTAATATTTACTGTAAGGGTTTAGCAGATCTTGGAGCCACCCTGAGCTGGTGAAACTTAGCAGATGATGATAAATCACTTCAGTTAAGATGATGCAGGTTACACAAGCCACCTCAAACATGTGGTAGCCAAAAACCAGAACAGCATTCTACTTGACAGCATCCCAAACAGATGAACTGCAACTCTGAGCTTCAGGACTCACAACACTTCATCAGAATCTATGAAATAATTGCACATAAGGATGAAAGCCAAAAAAGGCTGCTGAGGAATTCCTAAATTACCAGCTGATTTTTGTAGATATACTTTGTGCAAACAGTGGGAAAAAATACTTTTAAAAATGCAATGAAGAGCATTTCCTATTGAGCTAATTCCCCATAGTTCTGGTTACTTCACTGATTCTGTCAGATTCTTGTTTCACCTGATGCCATGTGCCATGGATGTCCCTCCCCAGCTTGGTGCTACCTACCCACAATTAAATGTTGTTACCTGTGTTCTGGCAAGGACCAGAGGCAGCTGGAGGCAGGACCAGCAGGTCTGGGGCACAGCATCAGCAGCCTCGGAGTTCAGAAGTACAAGGCATCCTGAAAGACTGATCTCATTCATAAATCTGACCTCGTATATTATTCAACACCCAGGTGCTAAAATTATTATACACTTCCCCACCCAGCTGCTATAAAAAGCCTCCTGTAAAACTTCCCTCTGAGGAGGCTTTCATCAGGCAGGGAGGGCAGATATGCTAAGGCAGGTCCAGTGAAACCAGATAAACTCAGCAGATACGGAGGCAAAACAAACTCTAGGCTGGACATCACCTCATTCAAAGCCTGGTTCATGGGAATTCCAGTCAGGAATCCTGGAGCAGACCTGCAGCAGCTCCAGGTGTCCCTGTGAAGTCGGAAAGCCAGCCTGGATCCTCCCTTTGCTACTCATCTGGTTGGGATTTGCTTTTTTAAGTGAGATCGATGGCCTTTTCCATCTCTGAAGATCAGGCTGGCCCCTGGCCAAGCTCCTAAGTCAAATTTTGATGGACTAAGGGGAATTTTCATTCCATTCATTCCAAACTGTGACATGAGACAGCTTCTGCAGGCTGAGCAACTCTAAGGAAGGGCTGATGAGACTCAAATGCTGCTGGCCTGAGCAGAGCAAGGAGTGTCCTGCAGCACCCGGAGGCAGGTGCCCCTCTCCAGGGAAAAAGCAGCCTCTTCCCAGCAGCTCTTTAATCCAACACCACATGAACAATTCAAATATTCATAACTATTTAGAATGAGGAAATTAAAATGGCTTAAAGGCATGAAAAGCTTGTTTATGAAGCATGAATATTTATTTAGCAAAAGCACAAATGAAACCAAGCATTCACATATTTCCTCTGCTGGGATTAAATATAGTTTATTACCTCATGGGTAATAATCAAACCTCTCCCACCGCAAACCTCAACACCAAATATGAATGTTTAAGATGGTGCTCAAAAGATAAGGAAGTTAGTGTAAAAACATCAGTGCAACACAGACAGCACCCTTCACTCTGAAACTGCAGGTGAGGTTCATCGAGGGAAGAGCCGAAAGGGTGTGGTACAGAGCCAGAACAAATGGGACCCACATCTCAGCTAAGAATTGTTCCTAATGGATTATAGGGACACCAAACTCCTGGAGACTGGGAAAAGTTAAAGTACCTGCTCAACCCCAGAGGTTGTGATTGCTTTTCCAGATCTGAAAAAGGAAAGGAAAACAACCCAGTCTGCAGACACTAAAT
The DNA here is from genome assembly GCA_013400775.1 of Chaetops frenatus. Classification (NCBI taxonomy): domain Eukaryota; kingdom Metazoa; phylum Chordata; class Aves; order Passeriformes; family Picathartidae; genus Chaetops; species Chaetops frenatus. The sequence goes on along the minus strand of VZTR01022655.1, from coordinate 26,495 downwards.
GGGGACACAAAATGGCAGAACAGGAGTTTGGCCTTTCAGAACTTAAAGCTCTTCCCTGGAAGTTTCCAAGGCCAGGGGCTTAGAGCAACCTGCTTCAGTGCCAGGGACATGAGGGTGTAACTGGATGAACTTTAGGGTCCCTTCCAACCCAAACCATTCTGTGATTTTAGGATTCTAAAGAATGGCCTCAACTCGCCACATCATCCAGAAAAACAATGGGCTTTTTTTGACAGAGGCCCAAAAGCTACAACCTGCACACAACTACCTCAAGAAAACCCCTTTGAGATATCCCTCTGCAGCATTTAAAGCCCAATTCCCCGTTCAGTTTGCTCCAACCCTTTTCTAGGACTCTAGCCCACACCTCAGCCCTGCCTGCACAGCAAACACTTCCCTCAGCACCAAATACTTTCAGCACATTCTCAGGAGAACCAGATTTTCAGTACAGATTCTTGATGCCAAAACTATTAATAATCATAGCAAATACTATCTGTGTTTCAAATGGACCTGCAATAAATACAGATCTAGAACTGTTGTCTTAATCTGAAAATGCTGGGGTTTGTGAGGTAGTTGAGAGGCAGTAGAAGAACCACTTTTGTGTGTTTTTAAGTGAACACAGAACTGTGGTTTTATGAAATGCTGCTTTAGGAGGCCAGAAGTCACCACATGCACAAAGAGACAACTGCAAGGACTATTAACTCATAGTTCTTTGCTCCAGGCTCAGGTGGGCTGGGATGACCAGGAACGATCTGAGCAGCAAGTACAGCCTTCCACAGCTGGTTTCATGCTGGGAGTAGTTAAAAGGAAAACAACCCCAAATTCATTTTACAATTATTACACATCACCAGGTGCTCTCACTGTCTTCCTTTCACACATCCTTGAATTCTTTAATAACAGTGACACAGATCTAGTGTGTTCCCAGGGGGATTTGCACAATGCTTATGAAAAATGAGTAACTCACTAGAAATCAGTAGAGGATGAGTCAGGTAGCACCTGCTCATGATGCAGAAGTGGGAACACAAACACCATGAGCACACAGCTCACATCAGACCACCCTAAACGCTGCCCTGATGCTGCCCTGTGTAATTGTCTGCTTCTCCCTGCATTTCCATGTGGTTTCCCACTCCCAGTGGTTCAGGGGTGCTGGGTCTGCCCCCAGCTGGGTCCCTCCAGGATCCTATTGCCCAGCACAGAGCAGATGGCACACACCTGAGACCATGAGAGGAGTAACTGCTCTGCTCACAGCTGACTGTCCTGGCACACACCTGAGACCATGAGAGGAGTAACTGCTCTGCTCACAGCTGACTGTCCTGGCACACACCTGAGACCATGAGAGGAGTAACTGCTCTGAAGTGACTCCCAAAGACATCGCTAAGGCTGCACAGCATAATTCAAGAACTCCCTCTTTGCATTCCACAGATCCCATTTTTAACACTCTGAGGTTTGATCTGTTTGTCAAGACAAATGCAAGCTGTACAGAACAGTGAGTGGTCTTTGCAGTGTAATACAAGAAATCACGTGATAAACCAGAATATTTAATACCTCTGAAAAGTAAGCTTCTTGCCCTCTTCCTTACGAGGAAGTAAATGAAAACTTTTAGTACTTGAAATTTTCACTATGGCATGAAGCAAAGGAGGTGGTGCAGCTTCCTGCTTCTTTTACTCAATAGTTTCATCTACACCACAATTTCTGCAAAAGCTGAGAGGCTCTGGCCAGACCAACAATCCCCTCCCACAAGTACCATCTCACTCCACCTGCCATGGAATAGTCATGGTCACATTAAGTCAAAACCAGTGAAATAAAGAGTTTTATCAAGTCCAGAGCACTTACAGGAGGTAACACTTGACTACAGATAAATACCTGCCTGCCAGTGGCAGTACCAGAGAGCTGCTGGACACAAGAAGATTTCCTATTTTAAGGAGTCTTTCAATTATTCTGATGTCCTGGGATTGGAATTGCCAATTACTCCTGCAGCAGTGCAGAGATGAGCAGGCACTCACTGAAGGGATGATGGGCAATTGCTGACACACAAACCACTCAAATATGGCTGTTTTAATAATTCTGATTTATAAGCGTTCCAGAAACAATTGTCTGTTACAGTTTTGGAGGTTACTATAAAGAAACAAAGCTACTGACTCCACACAGACCGTTCCCATAGTCCTGCTTTTATTTTTTTTTAATTATTCTGATGACTAAGGATCACAACCAGACCCTGGGATGAAGCATGCTCAGGACTAGGGAACTCAATGACAGGATGATTTTATTTACAATAAAGTGTAACACACAGTGACTGCTGGGTGTCCAAAGAAACATTCATTAAGTAGCTGTAAGACACAGCCATGAAATGGTACTGACACTGTGATATCCCTGCTGAATCACCACTCAAACCTACAAATAACTGGGCATGAGCACCAGGGCTGGGAGATGAGGTAGTAAATTCACACTGCATCCACCCACCTACCGAGGCACACTCATCCAGCCCATGTCAACACCACTAAATTCAAATACTACACTAATGAAAAGTGCAGCTTCACCATTCCTCTTTTTCCCACTAGAGACATCCTTGGGGAAATATCCTTGCATGCACCGAAACTGGTATGATTTCAATTCCACCCACATCTGGGCTCACTTGGGAACTAAATCCAGCACAGCCCGTCTTGGGTCAGCCAGTGACCCTGAACAAAAATAGCTCTGGCAGAAAGCTGGATTTATGGAATAGGGTGGAGCCCATCCAAGTGTAAACTGAACAAACCCACCACGGGCACTCAGCGACGGAGGAGCAGCAACTCCTTCCCTCTGCTCAGCACTCGACCAGCACAGAGGGGACTCTGCCACCTGCACAGTGACATAACCAACCTTTGAGCAGGTCCTGGGCTGGGTCCCACCCAGTTTCCTATTGTGAGCACCAAGAGTCAATTGCCCTCTCCAGAGCAGTAAAATGTGAGCAGCAGGTGTTGCCTGAGTGCTGGAAAACACCAGTGGCAGGGCAGGGGCAGCAGCCCAGGGCCACCACACAGTGCCCAACACCCAGTAGAGCTCAGCAGCTTTGCTGAAAGGCCACACTTTTGGGCAATTCACATCAGCTTTCCCAAATGTCCCAGTACAGACAGGCCTAGAGGCAGGGGATGACGGCACCAAGGTTAAAAAATTAAGAGTAACAAAGAGCTTTTGACAAAAACGTTTTCTGCCCCTAGCACAGACACCAGATGACCTTGAAGCTCAGACAGAGCCCACGGCCAAGTGAGAAGAACTCAAGACTGAACTGTTGTCAGAGGACAAGCCTGGGTTTGGGTAGGTTTGAGTGCCAGTGACCAAGGCACTGCAGTTAAATGGGGTCTCCAAGGTGTACCAGACACAGCAGGGATGCCCTGACAACACCCTCAGGCACCATCAGCAACAGCACAGAGAAAAAAATAAATGAAGTTGAGCATTTATTGTAAGGATCCAGGACTGCTGGCTTGTTCTTCTCATCCTTTCATACAAAATTAGCAGTCTGTCCCTGCAAGGCTCCTCTCAATGGGGATTCCTAAAGGCAACCAACATGCCACGTTGATTTTTAAGCTATCAATCCATTTCCAATACTTCACCTAGATTTCTAGTACACATTACCCAAAGAATAAAACCCCAAGAACAAACTGTGACGTGCAAGTTTCCTGCTAATTACAAAGATACTGCATGCAAGCCCTTTCTAATACAGTTACAATGTCATGGGCCATACAAACAAGAAATAAATTTAAACTTTTAGAGGCACTGCAAAATACATTTAAATCTGACATCATGTTCAAAGCTCAACTGTTCTCATTATGATTTTCTTATATTTGAACACAAATGCCCTCTCTACTCAAACAGAAATTCAAAATATAAAGGAAAAAAGCAGAAAGTATGCTGGTGGTTATTATACCCTACAGGATCTGAGCCCTAACCCTGCAGCACCTCAGGGCACAGGTACACCCTGTAGCTATGTAGCACAAAAATTCCCAAGCACTCAGCTGACACAGCCAGATCGCAAAATCTACAGATTTCATCTAGAGGAGACATCACATTTGTCTGAAAAAGCTTCATCTTCTTCTTCCTCAATAGTTTGAAGCCTGCTGAGGGAGCTTAGCCCACCTCCCATCTATTGCCAGAGCCATTCTCAGGTGCACCCAACAACCCCAGGCGTCTGACAAGTGACTGATTCCAACATTGTCCAGAACACAAGTGGCAGGAGAGGAACAGACAGGAAAGCCTGAGCAGAATGGGGGTGGGATACAGCCAAAAAGTCACATTTTTATCCCAAAGGCTTCCCTTTGGCAATTATCAAATCCTTGCACGAGCAGGGGCATAAGAGTTTATCAGGAAGAGCTCCCATGAATGTTTTATAACGGAAAGTGAAAAGCAGCCGTAGACTTAGGGTCCCCCGGCCGTCCTCTATCAGTGCTGCCCAGGATTTAGTCGTGCTTGAGAGGGAACAGGCAGGAAAATGTGGATCTTCCCAGCACCCACCAGGTCTACAAAAGAAATAAAACCATAAAGATCATGGAATGTCAACACAGCAAATCCACATTAGTGAGCAGCTGCAATGCCCCCACGGGATGGAGCAACCTTGGACTTGGTGACTTTTATTGCTCCTTTTTTTTTTTTCCAAAGCAACTTTGCAGAATGTCAGCATAGGCGAGAAACCTGGCAGAGGGGAGTGGGACAGGCTGCCCAGAGAAGCTGTGGCTGCCCCATCCCTGGAAGTGTCCAAGGCCAGGCTGGACAGGGCTTGGAGCAACCTGGGGATAGTGGAAGCTGTCCCTGCCCATGGCAGGGAATGGGACTGGATGGGCTTTAAGGTCCCTTCCCAACCCAAACCAGCCTGTGTTTCTGTGACATAGGGTAAGATCAACAACAAGTTTAGAAGTAAAGTCCTTAAGGTCCCTTCGCTCCTGAACCATTCCATGATCCCAAGATGTAGGTGGGCAGTGAGGCAGGTGAGCCCGGGGAGAGGTTTTCCAGAGGGGGGACTGAGAGCCCCCGCAGCCCCCAGGGCTTGGTGCACTCTGAGCACCATCATCCTCACCCGGCTCTTCCATTTCACAGAAACATCCACGCTTTTGTGCGGGTTTGCTCCGTCAGGGAAGGGCAGCAGGCGGGGAGGCTCAGGGAGGGTTTCGCTTCCCTCACCCCCTCACACTCCATCCCAGCCGGGCTGTGTGTGAGGGGAAGACCCGCGGAGCCCCAGGGCAGGGGGGCCGCGCCGCCCGCCCCTCACTCACCGCAGCCGGAGGTTCGCCATGAACTCGGGCATGGTGACGGCGTCCATCAGCACGAAGTCGGCTTTGCCGAACTCCAAACTCTCCTGCTCCGCCATGGCGGCCTCTGGGACGGCCGGGACCGGGATGGGGGCCGGGCTAGGAGCGGGCCCGGGACAGGAGCACGACGAGGACGGGAGCGGGAGCGGNCTGGAGCAGGGCTGTGCTTCCCGGGGCAGAGAATCCCCCGGGAAACCGGGACCGGGGGCTCCGGGATGGGGGATGTGTGCTCTGGAGCAGGGCTGTGCTTCCCGGGGCAGAGAATCCCCCGGGAAACCGGGACCGGGGGCTCCGGGATGGGGGATGTGTGCCCTGGAGCAGGGCTGTGCTTCCCGGGACAGAGAATCCCCCGGGAAACCGGGACCGGGGGCTCCGGGATGGGGGATGTGTGCTCCGGAGCAGGGCTGTGCTGCCTGGGGGGTGTCCTGCACCCAGAGCAGCCCCCCTCACACCCAAAATACAGGGTGGTTTCTACTGCCCGCCAGGACAGGGGGAAGAAAGCAGATCCTGCACCCAAGGAAAACCTCACTGCACGACCCCACCAGGCACGGTCAGTCCTGTCCCATCCCCCTGCGTGCCGCCCCAGACCCTGCTCACTCCGGCATTTACTGAAACCCCAGAACCCTCCCAAATTAATGCAGAATAAACCACACAAGAAGTTCTCCTGCAACGCGCGGGCACCCCAGAACCAGAACTGACCTTGAGCTACTTCCATTGCTCTGCACACGGGGAGACCCCCCCAGGGTGAGGGGCTGCAGGGTGTCTCGGGGGTAGGATGTGATTCAGAGGGGAATAATTCTTTCCCGGGGTGAATCCTGGACCCAGGAGAGTCCCCTCTCCAACACAACGTGGGAAAGGGTCACATCCTGCATTTAGGGAGAGACTCCTTCAGCACAGCACAGGGTGCTAAGGGGCCTCATCCTGCACCTGAAAAGACCCCCAGGATGAGGGGCTGCAGGGTACTGTCCTCTCCCGGAGGAGTCTTCCTTCCTGGGGTGTATCCTGCACCCAGGGGAGCCCCCCACCCCACACAGGGCGGTAAAAGGTCACATTCTTCACCTGGAGAGACTCCCTCTCTCCACCCCGGGGGCAGACCCTGCACTAGGACCCTGCTACAGGGCCCATCCACTATGGAATCTCCATCCCAGAGCAGGGCTGGATCCTGCACTCGGGGGACACTTTCTCCTTCCCCTCCCTCCGGGACAGATCCTGCATCCCAGGATCCCCCACCATTCTCCCGTGTCCTGCAGGGGCACCCAGCCCCAACCCACACCCTGCAGGAAAAGATGCTGCACCCAGGAACTCCCCACAAACACCCTGCGGGGTGGGGGGGCTGCACTCGAGGGATCCCCCCCTCAAAAACTCTTCCCTCAGAGGATGGGGCCACATCTGGAACACACTGACCCCTTTTTGCTGTACCCCGATGCCACAAACACCACAAAACAGGGTTCTACACTGAGACTCCCGCCAGGACAGGGGGGAGAAAGCAGATTCTGCCCCCAGGGTAACCCCCGTCCCAGGGCCCACCCCACAGGGTCATGTCCTGTCCCCAGCACCCCTGGGTGTCCCCCCAGACCTGGCTCACTTTGGTGCTTATTGAAACCCTGGAGCCCCCTCAAATTAATGCAGAATAAGCCCCACAATAAATCCCTCCAGATCCAGCATGGCAGGCTGTCACAATCCACTCAATATGAGCAGGGGTCGTGATGGTTCATTTTCCGATCTCAAAAGTGCAAAAAAATCAGGAGGAAATCAGTTTAAATCAAAACAATGCACTTTTATTGAGTGCTCACAACAATGTGATATGAGAGAGAGAGAGAGAGAGAGATAAAATAAAGTAAAAAGAGGAAAAGAGGGAAGGAGGGATATAGCTACCAACGGGTGATGAAATCCTGATGGTCCTCTTGTCAATAGATCCATCTTCTTCTGTGGGGAGATCTCAAATTGGTTGATTTTGTGGGGTCTCTTTATAGTCCTTTTCAGAAGTGGGAGAGGGGGGAATCTGGCCGAAGAGGTGGGGGAGATTTGGCCATGGTTCAGCTGTTCTGTGACAGCAAGTTGGACAGTGGGCTCTGCAGCAGGTCAGGGCAGAATGAACCTTCCCCAGCCCGTGTCCTGCCATCCACTGTGGTTTCCCCTGTTGTCCTGGTCCAGGGGACAGAATGCTTTCACCTCTGGCAGCGGGCAGGTCAGACAGTGCCTGGCAGACATCCCAGGGCACACCTGCAGGCAATGCTCACCAAGCCTCCCCCACCTCAGGCCGGCCAGAGCCAGGGTCCTCTCTGCCACCCTGAACCAGGGTCTCAGTCTCTGTCCTGGGCGATGGCCGTGAGACAGATGAATCTCAAACCGTCTCTCGTACAGGCTAATTACATTAATGATACTAATTAGGGCAATGGGGCTGGGGGGGACCTGGGAGCTGACACAGCCTCACCCAAAAGAATTTTAGGCAATAATGGCTGGTTTGAGTGTAGGAGACAGGGAGCAGGTGTGATGTGGTGTGGCCATCCCTGTCCTTGTCTCCATCCCATCCCCATGGGTGCAGCTGGGTGGGCCCCTCCCCTCCCAGCTGAACACAATGATCTCCCCTGGTTATAGGCAGCAGATCCTGGCTCCCTCTGTTCCTGGGCGAGGACAAGACTGGAGGAGCTCTCAGAGGTGAGCTGAGAGGGGAATAAAAAAAAANAAAAAAAAAAAAAAAAAAAAAAAAATCCACTGAAAGACTCTGTCAGTTCTTTGCTTTTCTGTAGTGTTTAGCTTTGTGGAGGGGATGTCTTTTGGCCTTGTTTGCAATGTGCTTAATAGCTTTGGTGCTATTGTAAGTGACTAATTTGCCTGATGATAATTAGCCTCCTGGGGAGGACGGGGTGAGGCAGCAGTGTGTTCAGCCCCTGCTTGGTTGTCCCTCGGCAGAGGCTGCAGAGCCACAGGAAGTGTGTGACCCCAGCAGTGAGCGTGGGCAGCAGCAATGGAGCCAGGACCCTCTGCCCTCCCTCAGCCCCCAAAGGCAGCAGAGGGATGTGCCTGGCAGAGCCTCCGCTGCCTCCGTCTCCACAGGCAGAAGAAGAAAGTGGCTTATTCTGCTCACATCTGCAGGCTCCTGAACCGGGTAAGTCCTGACTGGGCTGGGGGCAGCCTCCTGCTTCCCGAGCTCTGCCTGCTTGTCTGAGTATCCCAGGCTGGATGTTGGGTGGTGACTGAGCGGTGCTGCCCAGGGCAGTGGTGCCACTACCCCTGAAGGGATTCAAAAAATGCGTGGATGTGGTGAGTTAATACTGGCCTTAGCAGTGCTGAGGGAGTGCTTAGATTTGATCTTCGTGGGCTTTTCCAGCGTGAATGATTCCATGATCTCAAACTGAAGCTGTGGTGGCTGGGGCTGGGCAGTGCCAGCTGTGCTGCCCTATGATGGCTGTGCTAATGCTGTTGATTCCTCTCCTCACAGACGTGTTCCACTGGGGATTCCTGCCTGGTGGCTGCCATGCTGACCTGGCTGGGCAGTCCCCAGCTCCTCGGGGATGTGGCCCTGGAGGCCTCCCGGCTGTCCCGCTATGGCAGGAGGAGCTGCCTTGGCCACCGTGAGGTCCTGCTGGCTACAAAGCTGGTGCTGCTGCGTGAGCTCTACAAGCCTCCTCCAAGATCCTGAGCCAGGATGGGACAGTCTTTGTAGTATTTTAATGTGGTTTTGGTAAATAAAGTATTTTTTGGCATTGTTTATTGGAGCCTCCTCCCTGGGCTGGCACTGCCAGTACTGAGAGCAGCAGGTGTTGGCCTGGGTACCTGTGTGTGCCCCAGGAAGGGGTGCAGGATGGGGGTGGTCACACACACCTGTCTCAAGGAACACTCACAGGGCAGCCCTGCCAGCCCCAAAGGGCCAGGGCACCTTCTTGGCTCTGTCAGACCAGGCTGCCTCAGAGGGGCTGGGCAGCTAAGTGTACATTTGCACCCTTTTGCCAAGAAAAGCAGGAGGAGGAAAGGTGGATGTTATTCCAAGCCCTGGGGGACTGCCAGCCTTGGAGGCAGCAGCATTCCTGGTGCTGCTGTGCCAGGTGCTGGTACTGAATGACCTGTTTTGTCTCCAGGCTCTCCATGGAGCACATACCAGTCCCAGCAATGTCTGCAGGTTCTCTGGCTTCCTGCCTTCAGCTCCAAACCCTGCCCTGGGAATGGGCAGGTACAGGGCAGTGTCAGGGAAGGCTCTCAGTCCCAGTGCTGTGCCAGCAGCTCCTGGCAGCCCTGGGGCAGCCTTTCCAGCTGTTGACTGTGCACTCCCAGGAGCACGGGCACAAGGCTGGAAAAGGGATGGATCCCTCCACAGGGACTGGGCCTTGGAATGCTGGCATGAGCTGAGGGCTCCTTCAGAGGGAGGTGGTGACAAGTCTGCCCACCCTGGAGGTTGCCTCATTTGGTGGGCACCACTGGGATTTTGGGGGGAGTTTCTGGACTGTGTGGTGGCAGCTCTGGGACAGGACACTCCAGTGACCCCCACACAGATACTGTGGATGTCACTGGTGGGAAGTAGCTCCTGGCTACAGCTGTTGGTAGCTCTGGCTCTGTCTCCAAGCTGCTCCTGCCAGCTCTCCTCACTCTCCTGGGTGTACCCAGGACTGGTGCAGTGCTTGGAGTGTCACATACCAGTCTCCTTTGGCTGTTTCCCTGTTAAATATCAGGATAACAGCTGCCCTCAAGGAGCAAGTCCTGCCCAAGGACTGAGGGCTGAGTCTTGGTGTCCCTGCTGCCTGCACTGCTCCATTGTCACACCCCCTGCTGAGGAGCTTCAGCTCAGTCTAGTCCCTGTTCTGGCAGCCCTGACTCTTTAGGTTGATTAGAATTGGCTCAAATCTATGGATTTGGGGCCAAACCCCATAGGAAAGTCCTAGCTTTTGTAGAAATAAGAGCTGCAGCTGAATCTGAGAACGCACCCTGGCTTTTACAAAGCTGCTGCCAGGGCTGATTTTACCTCCAGCATTCCTGGCTGGGGTCTGTTCAACCTGCCCCAAAAGCTCAGGGAGGGGAAGGGGAGGGTTCCATGCCCTCTGATACATCTCGTTGGGAGCTTCATCATCTTGTCACTGTTTTCTCTTGTGTTACAGCAAGGAAAAACTAAGAAGAGCATTAATTCAGTGTTTCTTGTCCCTGCAGACATCCTGGAGCAGTTGCCCCCTTTCTTCTCTCCTCTTTGTTTCTGTATTTGGAGCCCTGGCTGCTGCTGGGAGGGTGACATGTGAAGATGCTCTTGTGCCGTGTGGCTGTCTGACTTTTTAACCCCTGCTGTGATTGTGTGGGAGATCACTGCCTGGAAGGGAACCTGAGCTCTCAGGGGTAGCAGCTGGAGCAGAGGACGTGCTGGGAGAGATCCCCAGGGGAGGTTCCTGGCCCGGGCAGGAGCTTTGGTGGACCTTTTACCACCTGAGAACTCGTAGCTCACCTGGGGTCTAGAGAGACAAAATATTGGCTGGCACAGGTTACACAGAGCAGCTGTGGCTGCCCCATCCCTGGCAGTGCCCAAGGCCAGGCTGGATGGGGCTCAGAGCAGCCTGGGACAGTGGAAGGTGTCCCTGCCCATAGCAGAGGGTAGCACTGGGTGGGCTTTAAGGTCCCTTCCAACCCAAACCATGCTGGGATTCTGTGGTGTCTCAGGTCCATCTCTGCATCTGGTGCTTGATCTTACTTAGCCTCACCACTGACTCAGTGGACCCTCAGCTCTCTGGGATCTATTCTTCAGTATCTTTATTTAGGTTTTTTTTCCTGTTTATCTTGTCTTTCCTTCTCCACACAACCCCTGCTTCTCCCCTTTATTTCATCCTTATAGTCCTACTGATTTTGGAATTGAGAGTTCTTGTGTGAGAAATACCCCATTCCAGGGCAGTGGGGGAGTCCCCATCCTTGGAGGAATTTGAAAGCCCTGTGGATGTGGCACTTGGGGACATGGGTCAGTGGTGGCCCTGGCAGTGCCACAGGGAGTGGTTGGACTTGATGATCTCAGAGGGCTTTTGCAATCTAAGTGTTACTTAATAGGGATCTGAAGCACAAGATGAATCAAGTGACTTCTCAAAAGATTTTCTAGATTCCAGTTTTAGGGAAGAGGGAAATGTGCTCCACGGACCCTGTAGCAACAGAAGTTCCTTATGAGTGGGCAGCCCCTGGTGCACTCAGGGACAGGAAGGGGCCCTGTACCAGACCCCCCCAGAAGTCTATATTGTTTCTTTTGCACTTGCATTCTCTGTTTGTGATTTCAAGCTCCTCCTCCAACCTATGGGAAACACCTGGATGTAAATCCTGGATTTAAAAACTGAAAGTTATTATTTTTTCCCACAGGGGAAGTGTCTGTTGAGACTGCACACACCATGTGGATACCCTTCCAAAAACTGCTTTCCTCTGTCATCCCAAAAGGCAGCTTAGGCAGAAGCAGGAGGATGAACCCAAAAGTAGCTGGGCCTGAAAGGGCTTCCCAGGATGAGATTTTTTGTTATTGATCATTTCTTCTATAATCTTTTTTAGCTCTGTTGGTAATAGACAACAGAAGCCCAGACAGGCTGAGGAAGCAGAAAGGTTAAACACAAACATGGTGCTTTTATCAGTCTGTGGATCCAGAATCAACCAACACCTTTGGGAGCCCTGGGGGAGGACTAGGGCTATCACAGTTTGCTGCCCTCAAGGGAGGACTCGTGCCACTCCTTTTGCCTGTGCTCAGGATGGTCTTGGCCTTTCCAAAACACAGATCTGAACCCCAACTATGTCTCTCATCTGTAGGTCACAATTGTGGGATTTACAGCTTTGTCTGGAGACTTTGTAGCACACAATCCTAAAAGCTTTTGGAAAACAAGGAGTGGAGCTGCTTTGTGCTCCAGCAAAATGGGGGGAAAGCCCATTAAAAGCTTCTATTTCTTGTCCCAAGTGTGAGGAGGGATTAGCAGGTATCCTCTCTCTGGGGTACTGCCAGTGATGAACTGCAAATGGGCTGTGGAGCACATCCCTGTGCCCAGGCAGGACCCCTGCCAGGTGTCCAAATCCTCAGAGGGTTTGCTTTTACCTGATCCCAAAAAACAGGGGGGTGGGGCTGGGGCTGGGTTTGCTCTGGGACCTAGAGCAGGTCAGTGTGGGAGGTGTGTGCTGGCCATGTGCCAGCTCCAGGTATGGCACAGAGCCATGGCACGGCTAAAAGGTCTCTGGGGACAGCAAAATGGACGTGGCTGATGTCCAGATAATAGAAATCAGAGCCTAGCTCAGCCAGGGCACCCTGTCCCCATTGCTGTGGTGCCCAGAGGAGGGCCCATGGGGGCTCCATCATCTGCCCCACCCCTGATTGCTGGAATCCCCTCCAGCCCAGGTTCAGGTGCCTGTGGGGGTGAGCATGGCCCTGCAGCTCTGCCCAAAATGGTGGGCACATGATGGCAGCTCTGTGCCAGGGTGTGCCTGAGTTCAGGCAGGACATCTGCCCCCAGGGCCACCCAGCTGGGTCTGGACACCTCAAAATCACAGCTCTGGATCACACCCTAGGCTTGCACAGACCTCTCTGGGATGTAGCTTCTGCCTGGGATAGAAGGATGGAAATGAGGACAAAAGAGATAAAGAGATTTCTCTGAAAAGTGCTTTGAGGGGTGGGGCTCCTCTGCTGTGGAGGCAAGCTGGGAGAGCTGAGGGTGTTCAGCCTGCACAGAGCAGCTGTGGCTGCCCCATCCTTGGAACTGGCCAAGGCCAGGTTGGATGGGACTTGGAGCACCCTGGGACAGTGGGAGGTGTCCCTGCCCATGGCAGGGGTGGCACTGGATGAGTTTTAAGGTCCCTTCCAGCCCAAACCATTCTGGGATATTATCAGGTTTTTCTCTGGTGCTTTAACTGCTCATCTGCCTGGTGTCTCTTTACAAGTGTGATTTTTGCTTTTGGTCATTTATATTGATTCTTCATTTCTTCTTTCTTAGCTTCCTCTGCTCTTTCTTCTATTTTATGAGGCAGGGCCTCTTCCTCCTTTCCATAATTCCCCTGCTGGTAAATGGCTCTGTGGGCTGCCCCAGCAGTAACTGTTTGTGAGGGGGTAACTGTGCCCTTCCTTCTTCTCTATTTTTTCAAAAAGGGAAGTAATAAAGAAAATTAGACAGCACATCAAAACTTCCAGGCCAACACACACAATTGCTGTTATGGTCTCGAGCCAAGGAGGAGGATGTCAAACTGTAAACAAACTAAATAGTCATTTCCCAGGCTTTTTGTAATTGAAGTAGAATCAGTGTTTTCTCTTATGGAGTTTTCCAGGAAGTTGTATGAAGACAGAAATGAGACTTCACAAGACTGTAATGTGACTGTTGCACAAGTACATGACCATTTCTAGTGGAAGAACATTAACATCCCCTCTCAGGTCAGCGTGTGCAGAGCCAGACACTCTGTGAAAGAACCCAGACGAAGCAGAGTTCTCAAGGTCTTTTCTTCTCATAAGGGGAAATCTTTCCCAAAGCTGTTCCTGAGAATCTGCTTGAGGATGTTTGTCTTCCTGGGAGCAGAGGGTGGAGGAGCCAGAGGCAGCAGTTGTGGAGCTGCTGTGTCCCTCAGCAGCATCCAACAGCTTTGTTTCCTCTCCAGGAAGGAATTGCCCCATGGCAAGGCTTCACTATGAGCCACTTCTATTTATATCCAGGTCTATGATTCCCCGGGCTGACAAGGGCTGGGAATCCAGCCAAAACCACCAGACTCAGTTGAACAGAAGGGAAACATCTTGAGATGTTCACCAGGCCTGACTGCAGCTGATTCTGCAGCTTCATGGATAAAAATCCATCCCAGCTCTCCTGGAGATGTTGCTCTGAGCCATGGCCAGCCTGAACCAGCACAAAACGGGCTGTTCAGGAGAAAACACTCCAGGAAGACCTGAGAAACCCCTCCAGTGCCTAAAGGGGCTCCAAGAGAGCTGGAGCTGGACTTGGGACAAGGGATGGAGTGACAAGACAAGGGGAAATGGCTTCCCACTGCCAGAGGGCCCGGTTAGATGGGATATTCGGATAAATATAAAACCCTGTGAGGGTGGGCAGGCCCTGGCTCAGGTTGCCCAGAGAAGCTGTGGCTGCCCCTGGATCCCTGGAAGTGTCCAAGGCCAGGCTGGATGGAGCCTGGTGCACCCTAAACTGGTGGAAGTGTCCCTGCCCATGGCAGGGAGCGGAACTGGATCATCTTTCAGGTCCCTTTCAACTCACACCATTGTGAGGTTCTGTGACAAGGGATGGAAGCTCAGGCTGACCACTGAAATTTCAGGCTCCTGTACTCTGGTTTCACAGCACAGTGTTAGGGAGTTGTTACCCTGGTACTCCAGTGCATGACATCCAAATGGTTTCCATTAAACTTCTTTAAAGAAACACAAAGGAAGTTTTTATAGTATGAAGATCTTTGACAACTCTCACCCAGCTCCATGGTCCCTCCTTACTGTCCCCACCATGATTCTTCATCCACCCCCACCTGCCATGGGCCTGAGGCAGCCCAGCACTGCTGCTTCTGCATCCAGGCAGCTGAAAAGTCACAGGGGTAGGAGCAAACCCCTCCTCCAAACATCCACTCTGGAGAGCAGGATCCAGCTCCAGGCCCAGGGCAGTTTTTGCCTGCCTGGAGCCAGGAGACTGTTGAGACCAGCAGCAGACAGAGCAAGCAGAGCTGGAGGGGTGCCTGGAGCAATTGCTGCTCACCCTGATCCAATGCAGGGTAAGTGCAGCTTAAACCCCTCATGATGGATGTTTGTTTAATTTGTGCTCTTCCCTCCTAAAACTCCCACTGACGGAAGCCTGGTGCAGATGCTCTGTCCTGGCCCAGTGCTCTGTTTACACTCAGCTTGTCCTCAGTGTCTGACTAAAGCTCTCACCGCAGCCTCACTCTGAGATTCCTCATCCTCTCCAGTTTATTTCCTTCTTTCCCATGGCAGCCTTTAATTTATTGGAGGAGGGTTATCCCAGCAGGGCAGGAAGTGTAGCTGCAAAGGAAAGGCTAGAGGTCAGCTCATCCCCAGCTGCCCCAGGCTCTGCTCTTCTGTACCAAACAACCCAATTCTTTCACTCTTCCCTCAGAGACCACATTTTCTAGATCTCCTCTAATCCTCACTGCTAGCAAAACAAGGGAGGTTTTTCAGGATGTGTTGTAGGAAGAAAGGAGCAAGTTCCCATCCCAGTCCACCTTGCAGGTGGGATCTGCTGAGGGATTCCAAACTCAGGCAGCAAAGCAGTTCTGGAAGGACCAACCACCTTTATCCAAGCTTCAGAAACCAAGAGTATTGCATCATCTAAATATCCAACTCCATCAGAATTCCTTGTCCCCACTGATGTGACCTAAAGGATGCTGAACTTGGTGGTCTTCATGAAATAGGTGATTTATTTGGTCTTCCTTGTCCTTCAGCTCTCTTGCTTCCTGCAGATGCCTCAAGCAATAACACAGAGCACTTTCACCTGCAGCAGCCCCCACATTCCCTGGGCCAAGGGAGGAGGTGCCAGACCACACTCTGTCTCCTGGATGTTGTGGTGTGGGCTCAGGCTGCTCGGAACCACAACCTCCCTGCAAGGGTCTGCAGCAGGGACAGGAGGGGCTCAGCACAGCCGGTGCAGACAAGGCCACAGAGGCAGGAGGGGTCCTTGTTGGGGTTCCCAGAGGGATTTCTTAGAGGTGGAGGTTGATACCTACACAGCAGCAAACCTCAATGCCCATGCACAGGCTGCAAGGGGCAGGGATGAATAACCAAGAAGAAAGGCAGGGTATTGGGTTTTATGCTGGGGAGGCAAGGGGCAGGGAGGGCAGCAGGGCCAATGGTCTGAGGGCCTGGGGGTGTGGGCCGATGGGGGGACAGGGAAGGAGTGGCCAGGGGACACTGGCCAGGGAACCGAGGAAGGGAGAGCATCTGGAACCTGACCTTGTAGGGGAGAAAAGGGGCAGGGAGGCCAATGGGCCAACAGGAGGACAGACAGCTGGGGAGACAGAACTGGGGTACATTTGCACAGCGTTACAAGGTGTCCTGGGAGAAGCCTTTTCTGTCACCCTAAGGGGCTAATTCTCAGCTTAGGGTCTGTCCCTCCAAGGGACCACAATGGACCCTGCCTTAGTGGGCTCACCAGCCTCCATACCTGGATATAATGCTGCTTTTCCTGATCATAAAAAAAAAGGCATGTTAGAAAAAGGTCTTTGAAGAATAATTGCAGTTGCCCTGTATTGCTTTCCCCCCCCCCTCCAACCCAGGAAGCTATTCTATTCTATTCTATTCTATTCTATTCTATTCTATTCTATTCTATTCTATTCTATTCTATTCTATTCTATTCTATTCTATTCTATTCTATTCTATTCTATTCTATTCTATTCTATTCTATTCTATTCTATTCTATTCTATTCTATTCTATTCTATTCTATTCTATTCTATTCATTTTACTCTTCTCTATTTCTTTTCTCTTCTATTTTATTCTGTTCTATTCCATTCCATTCCATCCCACGTTAGGCCAGCTGCAATGGTGTGCCATTCCAAGTGGGAATGCAAATTTAAGGGGCAGGTTTCCAGCTATATAAGATACAGTGAAATGCTTGGGAAGATCCCTCACAGACACCTGGGCTCCCAATGCCAAAAGAACGTCAAAAATCTACATAGGCATTTCCTTTATCTCAAAATCTTCAAAATCCCTGGGTCTAACACAAACTGGCACCCTGAGCTCAGCTGTGTGGTATCAGCAGAACTCAGTGTGACAACCATCCATTTGTCATCCAACACCGTGTCATCCTAGAAAAAGGACTCCTGAGGGCTTCCCGATCAGTCATTAAAAAATGTGTTGCAAATGTTAAAAAGCTTCTTCCCAACCACCTCAGTACAGCATCCAGGGCCTGGGGCTCTCCTGGCTGTGTGAGAACACTCCCAGACATGAGGGGAACATGGCCAAGTGCACCAGAGGCTGCAAGCAACAACCTTCAGTTCCTCTGTGCTCCAGTTCCTGGGAAAGCTGTCCATGGCTGTGCAGAAGAGCCAAAAAAACCCCTCCCAAAATCAAGGGTGGTGAGGCCCTGGCACAGGGTGCCCAGAGCAGCGGTGGCTGCCCCATTGCTGGAAGAGTTCAAGGCCAGGTTGGACAGGCCTTTGACAGATCTGGTCTAGTAGAAGGTGTCCCTGCCCATGGCAGGGGGTGGAACTGGTGATTCCTAAGGTCTCTTCCAGCTCAGACCATTTTGGGATTCTGTGGGCATAGCTCAGCAGAGATTCTAAAGAAATAGAACAGCCAAGGAGAGGTCTTGGATGTCCACTTGAGTGGTTTCCAACTAGCTTGGCATGAAAGAGTTTTTCCTGGACCCTGGAGCCCAGGACTTGTCTGACTTTACTTCTGGCTACTAGAATTCATGCTCAGCAAGTATTTGATGGCTCCTGTCAGAGAAGAGTTTTGTGAATTTAAAGTGAAGTGATGGAGGGAAGTTGTTTGAGAGGGAGCTGGGCTCAGCCTCCCCAGGTCTCTATGTGCATGAAGTAGCCAGAGCTTGCTGAAGAAGGGTAAAGCAAGGACACAGAAAAGACATGAGGATGGTGAGTTTGTGCTAGAAGGACCCAAGGGCCAGAGGAAAATAAAAGAGACGTTGAACTGCACGAAGTTCCTGCCAGCTCATTTCCTCAGGTCCCTCTGGATGGCAGCACAACCCCTCTGCTCCATCGGCGGCTCACCCGGGGTTGTGTCAGTGGTAAACACTGAGTCCCATCTCCAGATCATTAATGAAGAGATATTCCCAGCAGGAAGCTCTGGGGAAGAGCAGCAGGTAAATGTTTAAGGTGGAAGGAATTAAGAAGCATGTATTGACCTGCTGGGCTCTAAACAAAGCCAGAGCCATCCAAGTGTTCAGTGGGTGACACCCACCATGGCTCAGCCCCCAGCTCCTGCAGCCTCCCTGTGGCTCCCACGAGTGTTTGGGGTTACAGGCTTGGGATCTGCTGAGCTGGGATGGCAGAACCGACAGGATGGGCAGCTGACACTGCACTACCCTGACACCTGTGTCTGCGTCCTGGTGCCCCCATGCCTGCTCACTGCCCCTACCCTTCAGGCTTGCTCTGATCGGAGCAAAGCCACCCAAAGAGCTCAGGTAGTCATTAGCTCCCAATCAAACACACAGGAAGTTTCTCCTCAGGTTATTTCCTCCTCCTGTCCACTTTCTCCTGGTGATACCAGGCAGCAACGCTGGGAAAAGGCTCAGACCCCAGCACTGCTCTGCAGCACCCTGGTCTCCCCTCCCTACATTCTTCCATGCTCAGGGAGGCCAGGACAGCATCCTGCATGGCTGGTGGCCTTCATTCTCACTGAAGGAGTCAGAAGAAGCTTGTGCAGCCTCTTCCTTGGTGCCAGCTTACTCAGATGCCCATGATGTCTGCAGGGATAGAAATCATGGGTAGTGGGACCTTTCAAGGGGATGAGCTGCTAAATGTGCCCTGGCCTGACCCAGGTCCTCAGCTTGGCCCCACCCTGACACCAGCACCAGGGCAGGGCTGGGTTTATGCCATCCCATCCAGCTAAGGATGGCACAAGACAGAGCTGCTCCATCAGGGAATGGGTCTGGGGTCCTGTCTGGGATCCCCTCCAATCCAGCCCCAGTGAGGGGGCTGCAGCCCAGGGCAGGATGGGGCAGTGGGCATGGGGATGCCAGGGGCTGGATCCGTGCTAGGAGGTAGCCAGAGGCTGTACATGAGACCAGTGCCACCACTGTCACTTTGGGAGCTGGATGTGAATGAAGAGAAAGTGTTAGAGAGGGTCACACAAATGTTTGTGTAGCTCAGAAAGAGGGTCAGATGGATAGGATAGGATAGGATAGGATAGGATAGGATAGGACAGGATAGGACAGGATAGGATAGGATAGGATAGGACAGGACAATTGGAAGGGACCTACAGTGACTGTCTACTCCAAGTGCCTGACCACTTCAGGGATGATCAGAAGTTACAACACGTTGTTAAGGACACTGTCCAAACACCTCTTCAACATGAACAGATTTGGGACATTGACCACCTCTCCAGGAAGCCCATCCCAGTGTTTGATCACCCTTTTGGTAAAGATCCTTCTCAATGTCCAGTCTAACCCCCTCCCTGTGCAGCTTTAAGCCATTCCCAGGCATCCTGTCCCTGGATCCCAGGGAGACGAGCTCAGCACCTCCATCTCCACATCCTCTCCTTGGGAAGCTGCACACAGCCATGAGGTCACCCCTCAGCTCCCTTCTCTCCATGTCTTCCAGCCCATCACCAGCTTGGTCCTCCTCCTCTGGACCCATTCCAGGTTTTCCCATCTTTCTCAAATATTGGGACCCAGAACTGCATGCAGTTTCTATGTATAGCATCAGCGTTACTGTATAAATTTGACTTAGGATGGGAACATCAGGCTCTAGAAATGGGATGAGGCACCACAGCCATCCTGGGACCTCACATCAGCAGGTTGGGAAATTTGGAGCAAAACTGGGATCCCACACCTGTGGTGCCACCCATGGCTGAGGAAAGACTGGAACCCTGGCAGTTCCCATGGGGGAGCAGGAGTTTGACACAGGAGAGTTCTTCCATCTGGCAGGGAAAAGGAAGAACACATGCCAGAGCTGTTGGCCAACAGAGATGTGTGGAACTGGGAAATAACACATTCTTTACAGGGGAGGTAATTAATTATTGGAGCTGCTCATTAAGGCATTGGCACGCTCAATACTGACAGTCAGAACTGAGGCTCCAGGCCTTTGCTAGAAGAGGTTTTTCTTCAAATACGAGTCATTTCAGTGCTGTCCCGCTTCACCCAATGTTTTCTTCAGAGTCAATCCTGCATTGGAACACTGGGTTGAAGTGTGGCCTTTGGAGCTGGGGAGTTGGAGCTGACCATGATGGTCCTGCAGGTGTCACACCTGTGAGGGCAGGGTCCTCCAGTGATGGCTTCTGGGCAAACAGGTCACACAGGTCTTTACTCCATCCCTAAGTGAGGGAATCCTCTGGAACTCTCGCTTAGTCCCTGTGTCGTTGCAACCAAATCCTTACCCAGTAACAGGCTGGGAGAGCTGAGAGTGTCCAACCTGGAGAAGAGAAGGATCCAGGAAGTTTTTAGAACCCCTTCTAGTGCTTAAAGGGGCTCCAAGAAAGCTAGAGAGGAATTTAGGACAAGGGTTTGGAGTGACAGGACAAGGGGAATGGCGTCCCACTGCCAGAGGGCAGGGTTACTTGGGGTATTGGGAAGAAATTCTTCCCTGTGAGGGTGAGGAGGCCCTAGCCCAGGTTGCCCAGAGAAGCTGTGGCTGTCCCTGAATCCCTGGAAGTGTCCAAGGCCAGGTTGGATGGGGCTTGGAGCACCCTGGTATAGTGGAAGGTATCCCTGCTCATGGCAGGGGGTGGATCTGGATGTGCTTTAAGGCCCCCTCCCACCCAGACTGCTCTGGGATCCATGACAGGTTAGGTCTTCTCTCACCTCACTTTCCTGATCCCACATAGGCTGAGCAGTTCCCAGTGCCACAGCAGGAACTCCTGGCCACTCAGGCCTGCATTGACCCTTGATCATCCATCAATTTCTATCACAGTCTCTCACATTTCTGACACCTGGCAGCAGCAAACTTTGTCTTTACACCAGCCATGGTGTACTTGGAATTCACAAGTGTGGGAACAGCGTCTCCCAGTTAACCCTTTCATTCCTTCTTGGTAAGAAAGGTGGGAAAACCAAAATATATGTGTTGTTTCAGGGTTGCAAATTGAAGCTGTTTTGGCCCTTCCCGGGCTGTTTGCAGTTAACAGCTTCTCTGTGAGTGTGAACACCCAAGTGCCACTCACGAGGTGACCTGTGCTCCCCCCCACACGGAGCGGGTGCCAAGAGGCTGCACCTCGCCAAGTGTTTACAGTAATCCTTGGCAGGGGCCCAGGGCTCCAACAAAGACATCTGCTAATCTGCAGAGAGGAGCTTTCAGGAAAGAGAAGCTTGAGGGTTTCAGAGAAACTCTGCTACCAGCCAGGCTCCGCGAGTCACAAACTTGCCTGTCCCAGCTGGAGAAGCACACCTGAGTCCCCCGAGACTGGGATTTGTCTCAGACAGCAGTTCCCAGTAGGTTCCCTCTCTTGGATTAATTATTCTGCAGTGCTCGTGGCCTCTGTCCTCGTTCCTGGAGCCTCCTGGCAGTCCCGGGATCAAAGGGGATCCTTGTGAGACATCCACGTGGGACCTGAGCTGGGCCAGGAGCTCAATGCCCGAGCAGAGCTGCTCCCCCCTTCCCTCCCTGAATCACGAGGCTGCAGGAAAATGGGACAAGGAATGAGGTGCTGGTGAGAACCTGGCAGCAGAACAAAGCCTGATCCTGCTGCCATGGAGCTCAGCCACACTGTCTGTCCCCATCAGAGCCAGGTGCCAGGTGCTGTACAGCATCTGAGGCTCACCAAGGGCAGATTTCCTCACATCCCCTCACTTCAACATGCCAAACCAGGCAAGTGCAGCCCCTCTGTCCCAACTCAAACTCTGTCTTTGGAAATATCCATCCATACTTTTACGGCTCTGAGAGAAATAAGACCATTTCCCAGAAAATGTGCTCAAAATCCAGGCAGACCTGAAGTTTTAAGGTGCTCAAAATTCAGACAGATCTGAAGTTTTAAGGGGGTTTCCTTCTTTGAAGGGTGCAGCCTGCTTCCTGCATGGTGCCTTGGCAGTCCCATCTCCTGGGCCATGGTGTCCTGCTTGGACACCATGTCCTTGGAGAGAAGATAAAGCCTTTCCTCCTGAATCCCAGCTGGCTCCTGCACAACTCCTCTCCCTCTGGAGGAGGGAGGCTCTCAGTGTCAGGTTTGGAAATTACATGCTCAATGGCTTCAACATGAGGTAATTGTTTTTGGAAGAGACCTGGGCGCTGGTTGGATTTGCTGGTTTGTCAGGCACAAATGGATGTGGGGCAGGGGCACAAGTGACCAGGACCAGCCCAGCCTGCTCCAGGCATTGCTGGGTGCAAATACCCAGGTACCCATTTGCAGCATCAATAATTCCTGCAGAAATGGCTGAGAGGGGTAGGTGGGTACAGTGACAGTGGGAAGTCCCCCTCTGGGGATCACAGAGACCTTTCAGTCCCCCTGTGCACTTGTCCCCAAACCAGGAGCTACCATGGGGGCAGCACCAGTCCAGAGACAGCAGCCACTGAGAGTTCCTTCAGCTCCAGAAGGTTCTGCTGGGGAGTCCTTGTTCTGATGCCAGTTGGTGCCAAGGTGCTTTGCCAGATGATCTTTGATCTATCCCATTAATAGATCTGATTCAAGCTGCATTTTAATGTCAAAGAACATGAACTGGGACACAGCTCCCCATCCATCTCTGCCCACAGCTCCCCAGGGTGTTGGATGGGTTTGTCCTCACCTGCTTGAGATGTGGAGTAGCACAGGGAAGCGTGTCTGGGACAGCCACCTGCCACCCTTCACCTCTCTCTGGCCCAGAGCCAGAGCCATTGCAGTGTCTAGAAACTCAATATCCAGGCCCAAAATGAGCCTACAGTAGCTGAATTAGCCCTGCCATCTCCAGCAGACCTGTGGTTGAGAGCTGGGGTGGACACAAGCTCAGAAGCTTGGTGGATTTTCCAGCACCATCCTGCCCAAAGCTTCCTTAAGGATCACAGAATCATAGAAACATTTCAACTGGAAAAGCACTCTAAGACTGAGTGCAGCTGTTCCCGCAGCACTGCCAGGCCACCACTAACCCATGTCACCATATGCCATATTCACATGCCTTTTAAATAACTGCAGGCATGGTGACTCTGCCCCTGCCCTGGGCAGGCAGTACCAGGGCTGGACAACTTTTCCAGGATGAAATTTTCCCCAACATCCAACCTGACCCTTCCCTGAAACAACTTGAGGCTGTTTCTTTTTTCCCTGGGAGCAGAGTCCGACCCTCAGGCTGCCCCCTCCTGCCAGGGAGTTGTGCAGAGCCAGAAGGTCCCACCTGAGCCTCCTTTGCTCCAGGCTGAACCCTTTTCCCAGCTCCCTCAGCTGCTCTTGATGCTCCAGACCCTTCCCCATTCCTTTCTCTGGAATGTTTTCCCTGGAAGGTGAATGCTCTAGAGTTCTTTGAGGGAAACTCAAGGTATCCCTTGAACAAGTCCTTGTGCAATGAGCAGGTTGGAATGGTCACAGCACAGGTGATCCAAGGCTTGGGCTCCCAGACCAGCTCATGAGTTGAACACATCCCAGTGGAAGGTGGAAAGAGGATTCATCCCAATGGCTGCAGCTGTTTGCAGGTGTTTGCTGGACCCCTCACTCTTAACTGGACAAATACAGAGCTGGTAACAGAGATGCTCTTCTCAGTGCCCAGGTGCAGAGGGCCCAGTCCTAAAAATGGTATTACTGGCAAAAGTGATCTTTGAATTTTTGGAAATAGCCTGTGTAGCTTTGGTAAGACAGCCTGTGGAATTCTGCATCCTGCTGAAGGAACATGGGACAACACATGTGGCTACAGGTGACACAGCCACATCCAGGCTCCTTACCCAGCTGTCTGCAAATGCCTCTAGAAATGGGGGAGAATGAGCGCCCTGTGAGCAGGAGGGGGTGAAAGATGCTTTAGATTCTCCTCAGAGAACCCTCTTTTTCTTAAGAAAGACATTGATCTCTTATTTTTTTAGAAGTTATTTTTAAAAGTGTGCATTTACATTAAAAAAAAGAACCTGTTCCTTAACCTCACAGGGTAGAAGTTGCTTCTATCTAATACAGGAGTTGCTGCTCCTATCTATAACAATTCTTTGATCTGTTAAGACATGTCTGAGCCTGGTGCACAGGGAAGAGAATCAGGTCCCCGTCCAAACTTGGCAAAGCAGCAGCTTTTCCCCGTGATGTTGCAAGAGCATCTTGGGATTAGTTGATGAATGAGCTCTTTTTGTGTCTGGTGTTACATGAGCCAAACTGCAGAGTTTGTCCCTGAGTCAAACCAGTGACAGTGTAACACAACACGGGTGGGAGGAGACACAACCATGAGCTTATCCTGTGCTGCAATTCCATGTTGTGGCAGGATCAGTTTATTTTAATACAAGAGTTACTGTGAGAGGTGGTCAAGCTGAGACAGACACTTAATTTTGGTTCACTGATGGAGTTAAAGTTGATTCAATGAGCCTTTCCTGCTCTTTGTGCCAGCCTGGATTTGCCTCCTTCCTCCTCCTGGCTGTTGGCACTGGTGTTTCTGGTGTTAAAA
The DNA here is from genome assembly GCA_013400775.1 of Chaetops frenatus. Classification (NCBI taxonomy): domain Eukaryota; kingdom Metazoa; phylum Chordata; class Aves; order Passeriformes; family Picathartidae; genus Chaetops; species Chaetops frenatus. The sequence goes on along the minus strand of VZTR01022655.1, from coordinate 2,100 downwards.
TAAACCTCCTCCACCATCAGAATCTCCACTGGAGAACACAATTGAGTCACTCCTTAACCGTTTCTTAGTTAAACTCAATCTAGAATCATGGGATGGTTTGGCTGGAAGGGACCTTAAAGACCATCTTGTTCCCATTCCCTGCCATGGGCAGGGACACCTTCCATTCCTTCCTTGGGCACTTCCAGGGATCCAGGGGCAGCCACAGCTTCTCTGGGCACCCTGTTCCATGGCTAACCCTTTCCTTGACAATCCAGGCCCTTGTCCAAAGTCCCTCTCCAGCTCTCCTGGAGACTCTCTAGGCACTGCAAGGGGCTCTAAGACTTCCCTGGAGCCTTCTCTTCTCCAGGCTGAACACCCCCAGCTCTCCCAGCCTGGCTCCATGTTTGAAGACTTAGTATTTGTAAGTCTGAGCTGACTCCTTCCTCCATTTATTAAGTTACCAACAATTCAGGCAACCTCCCGATGACAGCTGGAAACATTTTTCTGACCAAGAGCTCCCCGGGGAGGGGAGGAGTGTTTAACCAGAAGGACGTGGGTTTAGGACAGTGGAAGCCATGTGGAAATGGGCTGGTTTAGCCCTGGAGCCAATGCTGTGTCCTCTGCAGAGTGTGAATTTGTTTTTCTGGAGACCCAGCAGATTCACCACATGGATCGTCATTGTGTTTTTCCAGCCCATGACTGTTTTGTTGCTCTTGCTACTGGGTTCCTCAGGTGAGCAGCATGTCCTGTGAACACAAACACCCCATTTTTGCAGAGCTGGGAACAGAGGGAATGGAGCAACTTCATCTGACTGTGCTATGGGAAATCAGCAACTGTACTCTGGGTAAAGCCCAGCTGGGCTGGACTGGAATTGTGGGCTGGAATGCTGCAGCATTAACCTGTTAGGAGGGTGGAACTGGGTGATCTTTATGGTCCTTTCTAAGCCAAACCATTCTGGGATTCTGTGATGCCTCACAGGCACGACCAGCCCTAAGCTTCCCCTGGAAGTATAACAGGTCATGGAATCACCTCTCTGGTACACTCTGCTCCCACCACCAGCTCTCACCTGTGCTACCAACATCAATGGCAGAACGTCACATGGGAGTTCCAGAGAGCAAGTGGAGGAATCAAAAGGTTCCAGAGGCTGAGACATCACACCCACCTGGCAGGTATTGGCTTTGCTAAAACGTGCCTAGGCTGTGCCATGGAATCATGGAAAGATTTGGGTTGGAGGGATCTTTGCAGGTCACAGCATGGGGCTTGCATGGACAGATGTTGGTAGTGAGGGGCTACAGGGGTGGCTTCTGTGAGAAGCTGCTGGAAGCTTCCCCCATGTCAGGCAGAGGCAATGCCAGAGGGCTCCTTGTGGCCAGGGTTGAGCCCATTAATGATGGTGGCAGCACCTCTGGGAAAACAGAGTTAAGATGCAGGGAAAAATATCCACCTGCAGAACTGCAGCCAGAGAGGAGTGGGAACATGTGAGAGGAACAGCTCTGCAGACCCCCAGGTCAGAGGAGAAGGAGAGGCAGGAGTTGCTCCAGGTGCCAGAGTTGAGATTTCCCTGAGATTCCATAGGGAAGCCCATGGTGAGGCAGCAGTGCCCCTGCAGCCTGGGGAGGGCACGGGGAGGGGGGATGCAGAGATGTGCCTGCAGCCCCTGGAAGAGCCCAGGCCAGAGCAGGGGGATGCCCAAGAGGCCCTGTGTGAAGCTCATGCAGGAGCAGGGTCCTAGCAGGGACCTGTGGCCCTGTGGAGAGCAGAGCCCACGCTGGAGCAGCTTTCCTGGCAGGACTTGTGACCTTTGGGGAGACCCACATTGGAGTAGCCGGCTCCTGAAGGACTGACCCTGTGGAAAGGGACCTTCACTGGAGTAGTTTGTGAAGAACTGCAGCCTGTGGCCAAGACTCATGCTGGAGAAGTTCCTGTAGGATTGTGTCCTGTGGGATGGGCTCACACTGGAGCAGGGGAAGACTTTGAGGAATCTTGCCCTTAAGGAGGAGGAAGGAGCAGAAGCCACGTGTGGTGACCTGACCATAACTCCCACTCCTGCACAGCTGGAGGGGAGGAGATGGAGACTTGAGGAGCGAGGTTGAGCCTGAGAAGGGAGTGGTGGGGGGAAGG
>VZTR01022652.1:381867-423125 GCA_013400775.1 Chaetops frenatus | reverse complement strand
CCTGCCACAACCTGCAGATATTTTTAGATGATGTTGCATTAGAAGTCTGAGCTCTGTACTCACCAGAAATGCAACTCAAATAATACTGTTCTGCTTCACAGGAACTTCTTTTCACTACTGAACAAACAAATGCAAGAGCTTCCCAAGTCCCTGTTCCATCCATGGAAGTCAGCAGCCTTCTGTATTTTAAAAGCAATCCAACTTATTCCAGGAGTGCTAAAGTGCTTCTTTCTTTCTTCTTCTGATGGTCTAGGGACTTACCCATGTTCAATGTCTGTTATTAAATTAAATCTTTAACATGCATTAAATATTACTGGAGGAGCAAACACTGCAAACACTGACTTTGCTCGGTGTTTTTCTTGCCTTGCCTTTCTTGGTTAGAATTCAATCAGCAGGCTGTACCCCCGGCCTTTCTTTGCTAGAAAAGAATCGGCCAAAAATTAGTTCTTACACAGTGGAGATAAATAGGATCAACTTCAGTGAGAAAACTACATCCCATGAAATTAAACTTATTTACTTGCTTCAGTCTTTTAAAGTATTGTAGCTGCAAATTTTTAAGTGTTGGTACAGCAAATGATCTGCCAAGCAGGGAGCTGCTGACTCACAGGGCCCCTTGGAATCAGCATCTCAATGTAACTTGCGTTAAATTCCTTCGTTTTTCAGATTTTTGTCTCAGGAGCACATTTTAAAGTAATTAGTTAATTAACTTGAAAGGAATGAGAAACCCAGGTAATTCTAGAATCGTATTTACCATTAAATTTAGCACTTTTCCAGAAAAATATAATTTTCCTTAATTGACTTGCACCTTCCTTAGCTCATTACAAACTTAAGATCTCATTTTAGCTTGAAAAATCAAACTTACTCAGCCAAGGCAATAAATAATACTGTTCAGTATGGGCAATAAATAACCAATTTAGCTGCCTTCCAAATCCACTTACAAGTAATCATGCAGACATTAAGCAGTTTTACAACTGATACCTAATGGCCACATAATAAAAATAATATATTTATTAGAGCTAATAATTCCTGTTATGCTGGTAAATGGACGAGCATGGTTCATCACCATCCCTAATGGCCTCTTTATGAAGTAAGAGGGAGGCTGTCAGGGAGTGACTGGTACATGAACAAGGCTTCTTTAAAGCACTCTGTGGTTCCTGGAGAATAATGCTCACACACAGATGTCAGGAGCCTGTCACATCACGTTATGACAGATTGATTCTCCCAGGTTTTGTCTGCAGAGTGCAGTGGCTGCAGCAGGCTGGAACGTGGAGGAGACTGGAAACATTTAAAATAGAGCACAAAAATAGCATCCTTGTTATCCATCTTGAAAACTCTATGCCACTAGAAATGTGCAAAATTAGCTTTCAGCTGTCAATTAAAGCAGCTCAGTTTGCAGTTACAGTTGGGTAAGGAATTGTTTGTGTTCCGGCACTGACACCTAGCAGGAGAAAAGAGATTCTGAGACTCCCTTTGTGCTCCTCAGGCTGCGTTTCCCCCAGACTCTGGCACAGGCTTAGTTAGACCCAGCTCATAATTTGCTTCTTAGCAGCCCTTTCCAGGCCCTGGGAAGGACCTGTAGAACAGTGCATTCCAGCTACAACCCCATCTCACCCCTAAACTTTTGTTTTTCCTGCACTGCCATATGTTCCTCATGTCAGGGCTAGAATTAGGGCTGGTGTGAGCCATTGCATGAGTTATCCTCTTCAGTCGTTGAAAAACAGCCGTGGGCAAGGATATATCTTGAGCTGTTTCCTTTCTCTCAGGTCCCTTTCATACTGCTAGAGCTGGGGATTTTGCATAGTCCTTTCTCTTTAATTTCTAGAGAATGTTCCTTGGTATTGATTGTGTCAAGATCTCATTTTCCCCATACTGCTCACTGAAACTTCTTAAAAACTGCTCAAAAAATCCCTCCCCACTTAAGCTTCTCTTCATTTATCATGAAGTGGAAGAGGGAGCGTTTTTAACACAAAATTCACAAGCTTGTGGGCATTTGACTAACACATTGACTGGAAAGAATGCAGAGGGGAAGCTGGCGTTTTGCCTGCTATTGTCTGCTGTTTCAGCTGTGTGCACCCCAAGCAGAGCCTGTGCCAGCCCTCCATGGGTCCCACCTGAGCCCCCAGGCTGAGAGCAGGAAAAGTGATTCAGCATCCTCTGATGGCTCGTGGAGCCACCTGTGGTGGCTGTGAAGGGAATTATCACAGCTTTTACTGACAAGGCACGAAGATGTGAGGAAGAAACAATAGTGCATCAGTGCCTATAACAATAGAGATGGCTTGCTAAATCTGCCAGCAGCCTGAGGTAGGGGATGTCACTGAAGGCTCACCTTAATAATACTGCATTTACAGGCAAAGCCCTGTCAGTGGGCAGCCTCATTTATGGTTTCATATCTCCAATCTAACGCTGAAGAAAAGCTTTATTAAAAGGAACTGACAACATCATCCACTTCCCTGTCACACCTTAGGCCTGGATTTCTGTCTATTACAAACACACCGACCCCACCTCACTCGGGACAGCGTTTTCCAAGGAAGAGAAGCTGTCTAAGCTACAGTAGAATGAGGTCTTGGTTTACACATTCAATTTATTTGAAGCTAATTTTTAATTAACAGTGATTAAAAATTAACAGTGACTGAGCTATCAGAAGCTTTCAAATAAAAAAATACAATTATATTAGCACTAATAAATACAGCTGACAGATGAACAAGGAAGAATATGAGCTGCATGGCAGACAAGGACCTCTCCAAGTCCCAAATTTCTGTGATGGGATAGTAAGATGGTGGTTTGTGACTAGCTTGTATTTTAGATAAAAGACTCCCTTTTTATTTTAAAGAGCAATGCTTCTTTAAAGGTGATTCCAGAGCCTCTCACCAGAAATGTGTTTCTTATGAGCTGCATTAATTTTTGCTGACCTTAACAAATAGTCATCAGTCACCCAAAACATGTCCCCCAGAGAATCAAACATCCAGCAAAACTTCACACAGCTCTAGAATTTATGTGTTTGAAGGATGCATTAAGTATTTCAAACAATTTCTAGGATGTTTCAGACTGTAAAGTCTGCTTTCAACTATCATAGATCATTGGCTCTGCTTTACAAGAAACATTGTTTTATAGGTTTATAACTTGCCTATAAAAATGTGCTCCAGGTTAAAGCTCAGTATAGAAAGGTCTCAGCTAAAGGGTAATTTTTTTTCATTACAACTTTTTCCTACTTTGTTTAGCTTTTAAGATTAGAGCTGCCTCCAAAAACTCCCCTTTCACTGTAGGATTATCACCAGTACTGGGGGTTGACTTATACTATAAACTGCAGGGAAGGGAAAGGCAATCCAAAACAACAGAAAACACAAAACCGTCAGCAAATGAACACCCCAAAAATGCTGGAACTATGAGATTGAGATGGTCAAGGCTTTAGATTTTTAAGGTAATTTATTGTAACACATTCTTAAAGTACTGTGACTTAGTACACAGTGCACTTCAGACCATACAAAAGGATGTAACATAATTAATGTTTTACCATTCCAGGCTGGGACATCTGTAGCAGAGTGCTCCATCAATGCACCTCTGCACTGTTGACAGTTTGGGGCTCCTCAAGACCTGGAAAACAACCAGCCAAAGCTGTTTGGCCTGTTCATTTCATCCAATGCAAAGTGTCAGGGTCATTCCAGTGAACATTGCTTGGGCAAGCTCAGAACTAATTTAACATTCTCAGGAGCAGAAAACATTCAGCCTAATGATAATCACTGAAGTCAGGTCCAGGGCAAGCAAAGTTCAGCAACTTGTGCTTGGTTTTATGTTCAATTATTTGCCTCATAAAAGCCAAATAGGTGTTAATGCCTAGGGAACAGTAGGAATTATTAATACAAAGTTGCATGAAACTACCATAAGGAGACAGCATTGAGATTTGTTGTTTTTTTCCCTAACAACTGCAGAAGGGATGTTGTTGGGAAGAGAAGCCATGTGCTTTTTCCCCAGTCTCCAGCAGAGTGAGTGAAATTGCAGTATTTTTGCTAAGTTTCTGGACGAGCTGAGGCAGCACTGTTGGTTAGAGGGTACAGCAGGGTAGGAATACTCCTTGGAGAACATTTGTGTCAGAGATCCTGGGCAGCCTCAGCTATGTTCTGGTTATAACACCCACATCCACATCCATTTACATGGAAGCTTTTGGGGCCCACTGTTCTCTCACTGCCTCATTGTTCTGGGCATGTAGAGTTACACTTCTAGAAACATCAGAGCTGTTGCGTCTGCATTTAAAACACCCAGAGAAAACTGCCCTATTCCCGATAAAAATATAAATACTTATACACCGAAATACTTCTATAACTACTTCAAATCCTGATCAGCTTCCTGCCCTAAAAGCCTCACAAGGGTATTTTATGCATCTTTCAGAATCGTGGGGTCATAGGTGCTGCACTTACAAGCTGCTATTTATCTCCCCTACAGTAATATTTCCCTGATGTTTACTACAGGTCCTGAGAGACTTGGCAGCCCGGGGTTGGATTGGATATTAGGAAGAAATTCTTCCCTGTGAGGGTGCTGAGGCCCTGACACAGGTTGCCCACAGAAGCTGTGGATGCCCCTTCTCTGGCAGTGTCCAAGGCCAGGCTGGACATGGCTTGGAGCACCTTGGGAAAGTGAAAAATGTCCCTGCCCGTGGCACTGTGTTGGAACTAAATGACCTTTAAGGTCCCTTCCAACCCAAGCCACTCTATGAAACAATTCTGTGATCATTTAAGTGTTAACTAAAAATGCAAAACAGCAACATGTTTCCATACATCAGTGACAGAGTGCTTATGCCTTGTCAGATCAGCAATATTATGGAGACAATTGTGTACATTTAATTTTGCCCAGAATGGTCCAAAAACCCCACAATCAAATCAGAATATACCACAAAATCCTGTGGATAGTGTGCAAATACAATACAAAACTTTATTTAAAACTTTCTGCAGATCCTTGTGATATTAACCTGAAAAACAGCACCGGTGATGCTCCTTTTACTTTTTATGTAGTCATCAAGCTTTAAGTTGAGAATTATTAAAATGAACAGATCAACTAAAACGATGCATTTATGATCTGTGAGTTGCTGTTCATACAACAATGACAACAGTGATGATTTCACAATTGGCCTGTGCCACACAGGCAGTACCTCAGGATTTACCTGAGGAGGACAACTTTGTCTTTAGGTGCTCAAGAACTACAGAAATAATATTAAAAGTTGAAGGCTACTGAAGTAGGGAACAAGTCAAGATTTTCAGTGGCAACCCAGCTTCATTCATGAGTGGAATTGAGTGGTGGTTAAGCCTTTTCCTGCTCAGTGAGGAGGACATAATTCTAATCACTGGGATGAAGTTAGAGCTGAGCCAAAATAGCTCAGCCCCACTGTGGGTGAGAAGCATTTATTTGATGGTCAGTCAGGGGGAGTCCTACAGAGCCACTGCTCCCTCAGAGACAGGGCTGGGAGGATGGAGGTGCCCAGACTGAAATTCACCCTTTGTGCCCAATTCAGTTTCCAGATCTCATCAGGAGCAAGCCCAGGCTGTGTTTGTACTAACCTGAACTGAAGCACACGCTGCAGAAATGGCTCACAGCACAGACTCAAGGACCTGCCAGAGATCATGATACTGTGTCTAATTTTGGAAACACTTCTGGATTCGTATCCTCTTTCAATGCCAATGGAAATAATGAAACTTAATACCAGGTGCACCAGGGAGTCCTGGCGGTTGTGACCTTTAGGAGAGTAAACTGGGATTTACAGCTGACAAGATTCATTGCAGGCACATCTCACCACACTGACTGCTGATTTTCCAGGCTTGCTGAGATTTACTGGAATACCCCAAACCCAAACACCAATATTTCAGTACCCACAGGAAGGGAAGTTTTACTAATAAATGTCCCAGTCTGCAATTTTCACCAGTAATTCCCGAGACCCATCATGTTAATCAACATGTGTAAACTTGTAATATTTTTCCTCATAGGACTCATTAGCATTACACATTGTAAATCTAATTCTGAGGTTTTTTCAGTGCACACAAATAATAGTAGAAATATGAACATCAGGCAGAAGGTGACCACCTGACAATAAAGTCCAGTGCAATTAAAGACTTCTGGAAAGCAAAATTAATTTAAGCACAAATCCAAGAAATTGCTTTTTTGCTTCTTCCTTTGGAAGGCACTTACCTATCTCACCTGTCCACATCTGCTGTAATTCTCTGTTCCTCATAAAAGTGAAAAATAAATCCTGGAGGCATCAGCTTTCCCCGAAGGATATTTGTGTACCTGCAGGTGTACATAGAAAAGCAGGCCTTCATTTAGGAGTTAGTTCTTACCTGCACACAGACATACAGGCTGCTGATTGACTTCTGCAATCAATATGAACAATAAATTAGGTCTAGCCTGGGTAAGCAATGCAGCACATTGAACCAGACTTCTCTGAGGCAGTTTGAGACCTCTATCTGTCCCCATTTTATTTTAAAGCTGTTGTTCTAGCCCTCCACTACACCTAGCTTCATCTCTGGCCTTTCTGGCACCTGCAGATGGAGAGATGCTTCAATTTCTGGGATATTATTTTTGTCACACAAATTATTGTGTTTTTCTTGATATGTGTGGACATGATGGAAAGAAGAAAGATTACAAAAGAGAGATTTCCCCTTTCTGCCTGCCCTCAAATCCCCTTTCTCCTTCCTAAAAACCAAACAGTTGGACAATTACACCTGAGCCAATACATTGCACTGCTGTTGCTCTGTGTGTACCATGTATTTGATAAAGTAAATCCTGGGCACTGGCTCCTGACACCCACAGAGGTTAACTGAGAAGCCTTCCTTGCTTGCCTGTACACAGGGTGTTTTTCCAGCACTTGATATCCCAGAGAATCATTCACTGACTCTACTCTATGATCCAGTGGGAAGTTCTTCACACATTTCCTGAGTAGAGAGAAAGCCCATTTCAGTTTTTTAAAAAAAAAAAAAAAGCTTAAGTTCCAGTAGTGCAGTGCCACAGCAAAAAGTTTTTCTGCCTTCATGAAATATCACTGTAATGTTTTATTTACAACAGAATTTGTTCCAGAGACTAGTGACTAAAATGTGCTGTAGGCTAAGGTCATAAATTTTCAGATCTCACCCAATGAGTTTTAAGATCTTAAGTACATTAAATTTTTAATTGAAAAGTAACTCAACTGCAATATCATGACTTGAAAAGTCCAGAAACCTTATGAAGTCCAGCTTGTATTCACTGATACTAAAAACAGAGCGCTGCCTATTTCTAGATATGTCTGAATTTGCCTCCAGTTACTCTCAGACTTCTCTTTTCTTCCAGTTAAGTGAATTCACTCTCACATTCAAAACTGAAAGAAGTCCCAGAACAGCATGGAGCCTCTGAACTCCCAGGGCCAGAGGCCTCCCACTGCCTTTAATACTTTTTGAATCAGATACTGGAAGAGCCTGTGTTGATAGATAACTTCATTTGTCACAGAGTGGCTCATAGCCTCTAGAAACAAAGCTCTATTAAATAAACAAAAAAAACCCCACAATTTAATTTTCACATTCATAGGGGTTATATTTTTTCCTATATTAAGGTATTTTAAAAATAATTCATAAGTATTTTTTAAATCCAATTTATATCACTTTGAATACTGAGTAAATATACATGTAACAATAACATACACTGGCTTTTAATCAGCAAAATCTTTAGTAAGCATGGTCCTAACTTTGTCCAAGAAGCTTGAAACTGTTTTAATGAATCAAATCTAGAGTTAATCTGAGCCAAACTTTATTCAAGGATTTACCATAATCATAGTGCTATGAACAATCTTTGGGTATTTAAGAAGCAGGAAAGGTTTTTGTTACCTTTAACAGATATTTGCCTGTTTTTGCACTGTAAAAATATTCTCACAGTGCCGTGGCCCCTCAGCTCTAGAACAGTGAGGAAACATTCCTGTAACAATGCTTCCAGAATGGAATGAACAATGCTCAGCGTTTAATAAACAATGGATAACACCTAATCCTGATGTGAATGCATGACAGAAAAATCTCACAGCAGCCCCAGTTTGATCCTGTTCATTAAGGAGCAGAACCTGCTCTCCTTGGAGCTGGGTTTGTTCCTTGATGTGTCTCTGTGACCACAGGTGGCCAGGGGCAGTCTCTGCCCTAACTGTGCTGTGCTGTTTGCACGAAGACACAAAAATAACCCTGCTCAGTCCAGGCCAGCAAACAGCTCATTTGTGTTTTACCTCCAATCAGCCCCCTGAAAACAGAATAATGCTGATCTCCCCATCTACTTCACCTTCCTTTGTCTTGTTCTGTGAGATCAATTGGCAAGTAGAGGTTGCCACAAATATAGGCCACAGCACCACCTTATTTTCTCCCCTTCATAGTAACTCAGAAAAACAAAAAGCTATGGCCCACAAAGGCCTTATTAATTTCTTTTATTGATTGAAACATAAGATACAAGGTGCCTCACAGCCTCTGAGCCACACAACAAAATAAGTGCAATGAAAAACACTAAGTAATGAAGCAAAAGAAATTATGAAAGTAAAGTTGAGGATCAATATGCTGCTTTTCTGAAAGACTGTGCTCAGCTCTAAAAACAGAGTCATTTGTGCTGAATGTTTAATGAGCTATAGATTGCTAAAGAAGGGTTCCAGACCATCTGGAGTCTATTCTGTAAGTTGATCTGGAAACCTCTAGCTCAAAAATAGTCCCTGTGCAAAGGCACAAACATACATACCACAACCTCATCAGCAAGCTCCTGGAATGTATCTTAGATAAAAAGATGCCATCTTTTTCTCCTGGGAAAGCTGAGAAAAATAAAAGAACCCAAATACCAAAATACTAGGAACATTTGGAGAAGCCAAGTGTCATTTCTTAAAGGAGCAACAAGAGGGAGGGTAATACCAAAAAGCCTGATGAGCAGCTTTGGCTTCTCAGCATTAAAGGTGCAATTATTCAACAATGTCAAATAATCACCCAGATAATAAATATACATCTGCTGAGCTTTTATAATAAGATTAAAATAAGACTCACAATATAGCAGAGGAACAGAAGCCCCCATTGCACTGGGAGGATAGGGAAATTGGAGCATCACAGAGAAACTGAACAAAAGTTGCCTTAAAATAGAACTTGGAATGTTGCCATAGTTAATAGCTATAAATACAGAACATGCTAGTGTATTAAACATGGTTTTTAAATACAGCTTTAACCAGAATGGAAAAGAAAGGCAAGTCTTGACTTTGATCACCATCAGCAGTGCCAAGAAAACAGAAATAATTCTAGACAGTGAGGAGTGAAAGACTTTTGTTTTTATATTTAAATCAGGTTAAATGAGACTAAGAAGCTTCCTCCCATTTCTATACCAAGAAGAGAAAACTTAGCAGTGTGTCTTAGAATGAGAAACCAGTCTGTGTACAACACTTGATTTACAGTCCAGTGGAGCAGCATCTCCAAGGGCAAACAGCAAATAATGCTCTGGGGATGGCAGAAGAAAGAGGTCCTTACTAAGCAGTTGACAATCAGCCTGCATAAGAAATCTTTGCCCCTAAGAATCAGAGCAAACCTTTCCCGAGTCTATTTCCTGATTTTTAATAAAGATGGTGCCCTGGGAACCTAAAGAATCTGACTGGAAGCAGAATTTGGTTTGTTTTGACATAGGGAAGGGTTTCCAGGAAGAAAGTTAATGAAAAAGAAAAGCTACAGAATATGAACTCGCTGAGTATTTAAAAAACAAGATGCAGTCTAGAAGTCATAAATGTGTCTCCAACCTGGCCATGGCTGAGCAATGCAATCAGGCAGAGCCTGACCAGAGGGAGTTCCAGGCAAACTTTCCACCCTCTCCTTCCCATCAAGCACAGCCTGGGCTCTCAGCAGAGGATCCAGATGTGGGGACACATTTTCCCATTCAGGCAGGGACTCAGCTGGCTCTGCACATGGTGACAAGGAGTATGTCAAGCATGAAACACACTTCCCTATAACCCCAGGTATGCTGTGAAGTACAAATGTGGTATTTGGAGCTCTTCAAGAACTAGGAGAACTGCTTCTAGTGAAACCTCAAACAAAAATGTCAGGAAAACAAAAAGAAACCTATGGAAAAAGGGGAGTCTTAGGTCATTGGCTTCTTGACTCACTTTTGAATCCTGGGAGAAATGGTATGATGATTTTAGAATTTATGCACCTATCTATATATAAGACCATTTTAGCAAGCTAAATTGATGCAATCATATGGCTTAAAACTGAAGTGGCACTAGCAAAACCTGCTAAGACAGTAAAATAGAAAACCCCTGAACATTTATCTCAGAGTGATCCCAGACATTTTCTCCAGCCATATCATTTTTTCCTCTAAAAAGTTTTTATAGATTTCCTGTGCTTACAATGGATCTGCTTTTGAAAATCCTAAGCCTCTGCAAACACATGTTCTGTTCCAAAAGAAAAATTGAGACCAAAACTCATCACCCAAGTAACAGAAATGTAAAATGTAAGATACAAAAGTGTCTGAGATAAACAATACTCTTTCACTTGTTTACCGTCATCTCTCTAGTTTGTTTTCTCATTATACAAATCACAAATAAGCAAAGACACTGTGACCAAACCAGCAACAGGGAACAATTTCCAAATACTCCACGCTCAGAAACGATCAATCACTTGACAGAGACCAGGCACAGAATATTTACTTTTTATTCCTACCAGATGAAACTGAGCTTCTACCTAAAACTGTGTCTGTGCTTAGGAAGCTGGAGGGAAAAGATCTCTGCTTTAAAATGGTGAATGAAACTTACTGCTGCTACTTGTGAAATTAAATACTTAAAATCATCCATTAAGGTGTATTTGAGCATACAAAGATGTCCACAGCCTTCATTAGGTTCTATTAAATCTTACCTATTTGCAAATGCATCTCTGGCTCCTGCAGCTCTGCCATGCATTGGAAGGGGCAGAACACTCCCATGATCTAAGCTCACACTCCCTTTTTCTGTAATGAAAATAATGGACTGGCAGCCACAAAATGCAGATGTCACTCTGCCAAAGTTTCCAGGGATATAAACCACAAGAACAAAGCTCTGGGAGCATCATTACAGCTCAGAATATCTCAGTACTGGTGTGATAAACTCTGAGGTACATCAGCAATGCTAAACTGGAAGGGGTTCCAGCTTCCTCTGCAGGACAGGCTGGATGGAACTTCTTACACACAATGGGAGAGCCTCAAATAAAGCAGATTGTTTGAATCTGAGCATTAAAAAAACCCACAGAGCTTTTTCAAGAACATGGGCTTTGGAGGGAGAAGCTGCCCTTAGGCTGCAAACATCCTGCAAGCTGAGGTGTATTTACAAAAAGATGAAATGACAGTTGTTGTGTGCAATTATGTCCACACATATCCTCAGCAGATGGTCAAGGCATCCGTGCTGGCTTAAACCTGCTTCAGAATTCCAGCAGGTTCCCCTGGTGGATGTGCATCCTTCTCCCTCCTTTGGCACGCTAATTTCATCACTCCCAGCAAAGGTTTCACTCAGCACTTGTGGACAAGCCACAGCTTGACAGCCATGCAATTTACCCTCCCTAACAGCAAAACAAAAGGCACTTATGTCCCATTATCCTCACCAAAGCCTGGCCTAAGATTGCAGGAGCACTGAAATTTCTATTTTGCTGCAAAAGAGCTAACTCAAAACTATTTTTTCCTCCTTTTAAAAGGGCCTTGGTGCTTGCTTTAAGAACCACTTCTGCTCTGTAAGGCAGCTGCTGCAGAGCAGCATTAATGACTGGTACAGTGCCTTTCCTCACAGCCATCTCACCCCTGCTTTCTGCAGGACAAACAGCCCAAGTCCTGAGTGGGACCTTGACAACCAAACAGCAACAGCAGAGAAAACCAGACCAAGTTCTTTGCAACACGTGGAGATGTGGCTCGAAGTGCCAGTGGAACAGCTCCCATTTCCATCAGCAGAAAATGCAATTCTGTGCTTTTAGCCAGAGGATAGCTCCAGGATTGTGTATTCAATGGACTAAATAATTCCAACTGTACTTCTACTGCATTCTGTGCTGAAAAGGACATTCTGGCAGCAGACATCTTCCCAGATCCACTATTCACCTGGATCCCTGAAGCAAGGGTCCATTTCCACTTACTGTAGAACAGGCTATTAAATATAATCTCCCTCTTCACTCATTAGGCTCACTGTATTTTGAAATAAATTAAAATGGAACTGTGAGAATCTATCAGTCTCATAAACAGGTTTTCTCCAGTTTCTGTGATAGGTAGATGAAAAGTGCATTTATCCTGGGGAAACTTTTACTTCTCTCATTTAATCTTAACACTCTCTCAATATACCCTTTTTCCCTTAAGATATGATCCAAACCCTACAAAACTTAATAAAAGAGCTTTTCATTGACCTCAGCAAGCTTTGAATCAGACCTGTAAATTAGAGTCTGGCCCCCTTCATAAAATTTATGATCTTTCCAGCCTATCCCTGCAAAATTAGGACATTGTGAACTCTGTGCTTTATGCACCTTAAAATAACTGCCAACAGATAGTGCAAACTGTGCTGTTCACTTAAGCATATCCTTGAACCCTGGTTATTTGTCTAATTTTATTCCAACTGACCCCTTGGCCCTGATCAAACTTCCTTCATCACAGTAATTCTAGGCCACCTGTCTTGCTGTCAGGTTAGGAAGCTCAGGCATGAGAGGAAATGAGGAACTGCTTGGCCATCTAATCTCATATTAATAATTTAAAATAGAGTTTTAGCAAGTTTTGCTAATACTGTATGAAAGGAAGCACAAGATGAATGGTTAGCAGCAGCCATCCTTGACTATTCTCATATGGAGCATGTAGTTAATATTTAAATAATATACACACTCATATGCAGAGAGAAAAAAATGCTTGAAGTAGAACTGAATTTTGCCCTTGCTCACTGCAGTTCAGCCATACCTCAATTTATACCACACTCACTCCAAACTGAAGCAACCAAACATGACATACCAGCCCCTCAGCTGCACCTTTCAAACACTAATTCAAGCAAATACCCCAACAGCAATCATTTTCTAAGAGTTAAAGTCCTTGCTTTATCATCAAAGAACAGAATTCTAAAGAAAGAGATGAACCATTAGGCTGGAAATGCAAACTATCAGAAGAACAATGCTGTAATCCCAGGCTAGGTCCACCTTGAGCAGGAGCAGCTGGCTCAGTACTCTAAGCCTAGAATCCTAGAATATACTGAGCTGGAAGGGACCCACAGGGATCATCAAAATCCAGCTCCTCAAGAATCACAGGATGTGCATGAGAGCATTGTCCAAACCCTTCCTGAACTCTCTCAGGCTGGTGCTGTGACCATTCCCTGGAGAGCTGTTCCAGTGCCCAACGAACCCCTGTGAAAAACCTTTTCCTAATATCCCACCTAAACCTCCCCTGAGTCAGCTTCAGGCCACTCCCTTGGGTCCTGGCACTGTCACCACAGAGCAGAGATCAGTGCCTGCCCCTTCTCTTCCCCTTGTGAGGAGGCTGCAGACAGCAATGGGGTCTCCCCTCAGTCTCCCCCAGGATGAGCACACTCAGTGCCTCCTCACAAGGCTTCCCCTGCAGACCCCTCACCATCCTCATGACCCTCCTTTGGACACTCTCTAATGGCTTAATGTCTTTTCTATTTTGTGGCACCCAACACTGTCCCCAACACTCGATGTGAGGCCACCCCAGCCTCGAGCAGAGCAGGACAATCCCTCCCTGGCCTGGCCAATGATGCTGGGCCTGATGCCCCCCAGGACAGGGGACACCTCTGTGCCCTCACATGACACTGGCAGCCCTTTAGGGGAAATAAACTAACAAAACCAAATGAAACTCCCTGTGAATCACCTAGCTCAGCCTTTTCCACTCTGCAGCTTCCTCTGGCAAGAAGCAAATCCCTCTTCCACCTGCACTTCCCAGCTACAGCGTTCAGTGCCAGGAGAAAAGGTGTGTGACTGCAGAAACATCACGTCCTGCTTCCAGCCAGCCAGTGTGTACAGCCAGATGTCTGACCTCAAACAAGAAGAGAGAATATTAAACCACATTCCAGTAACTCACAGGCAACTCTACAACGGAACATCCTTACTGAGAAAAGGATTACAGGCCATTGTCACACCTGCAAAGACACTCTGAAAGAGGTGTTCTCATTTAGCAGCATTTTAAACACTGTTTGNTAACTCACAGGCAACTCTACAACGGAACATCCTTACTGAGAAAAGGATTACAGGCCATTGTCACACCTGCAAAGACACTCTGAAAGAGGTGTTCTCATTTAGCAGCATTTTAAACACTGTTTGGGGGCCTAAGTGAATCCACAACCAGTGAGGCAGTGAGAAGTCAAGGGCAGCAAACTCCTGTAGGCATTTCTGCACTTGCAGAGGCTGGCACAGCAGCAGGAAGCCTTTATGGCACCCATGCCATATCCTCAGACAGCTTTGTAGCACTCGCTAACCAAACCTTTTGCCATTAATATCGTGTCATTCTTGGAGGAAAATGTAGACAGAACCAAAATTTTTCAAAAGTCACAGATACTGAAAGAGACAAAGAATAGTTAAGTATTTCTTATTTGAGAAGCTGTTTGAATGGTATATTTAATCAATCACTCTATAGGATAAATTTCTGTCTGGAAAATAAAATGCTTTACTGGACCCCAGTTGACACAATAAGAGAACTTAGGTTTTATTTATAGCTACTTGCAAATTTCTGACCAATCAGGGTGACTTTGTTGTTTCTTGATACTCTGCTACAACTGCAGAGATTTTCACTGTTTCGAGCTTCAAAGTTTCCAGAAAGTTGGAGTGGGTTTCTCTGTTGGAGGGTGCCTTTTGATGCCCCCAGGTTTTCCACAAAGTTTCCTAACCAATAGGTCTGATGTTAATTAAGGGAGGTAAAGAAGCAGCCCAGATGCCCTGTAGTCACACAGGTCCCTGGTCAAATCTTGTGTCAGAGGAAACTCCAAAATGTTGGCTTCATGTTGAGCAGCACTGAAACAGAATTTTACAGAGGGGGAAGAACACTCTGGGTTCAGGGGTTTGTGATGCAGTTTGATTCTCCTGCAGCTCCTTCTGGTAAAAATACACATTTACTAAAAACTCCAGGGATACCCTGGATGGATCTTCTTTCAAACATGGTTTATTATGCCTACTCTTTTGTAAGGCTCTAGTTAAGAAAGTCAAGAGTGACCTAGAAGCTGATGCACCCATTTAGCACCTGAATACCTTGTGGTTAATTACAAATATGTATGACTAACACAAGCACTGTGATAAATTCATGTGTTGCTGGAATTCACACAAAAATAATCACTTAGTGCTTTCCTAGATGTAGAACAAGAGCAAGAGAATGATCACATTGAAAATAAATGCAGCCAGGTTTTCTAGGCAGCCTTGACAGCTGTCTGCTAGTGGGGATTTACTGCTACGTATGTATGGAATCAATCCATAATTTAACATTTATGCTAGTGTACATCTGTTTACAAGTCCTACTTTCTATTTGATTGAGTAGCATGACCCTTTCCTCACATCAGCCAGGGATATCATTATTAACTGATAACAACCTCAATTTGCAAATTACTTAAATCTAATGGGGCTTTATTTCATTACCATACTGGCTGTAATTGCAAGTCAACATTCATTACTGACATAGTTCCATTTTAATGCAGACAACTATGAATTGCTGAGAAGTTATTTATAATATCCTAAATGCTTTACTATAAAAGAAATGTGCCCTTCTGCCCAGGAAAAAAATAAGAAAAAACCCCAACACCTTATTATGTAAAGAAATGAAAACCTTCATTTCTTTCATTCAGGACTTCCTTGCCTGCAATCATGTAGAACATACAATTAAAGAGCTCTGTGTCCAGACGAGGTTCTATACAGCAAGGATGTATTATTTCATTTACATATCTGCTTCTCCACCATATCAAGAGCATACCTAGCCAAAACCTGTTCTTTTCTTCCCACTTTCAAGCCCTAAAGAGCCTAATTACTGCAGCATGTCATTAATTCATTTCCAACCTGTGCCACACAAACATCTGAGTGAGAACTCATTTTTTCCACACTGCCATGGCAAGAGGAGCACAGCACATCCCTTTCATGCATCTGTCATAAATTCTGTGCTTCTCCAAGTGACACAATATCCTGTGCAAGGAGCAGAATGACTTATGAATTGTTCTTGCATCTGTAAGGACAGCAGAAAATCCACCAACAATAAACCAAAACTGAACAGCTCTCTGAAGTTCACTATTATTTGCAACTCCACTACATTTACAGGCTGGATGTCCAGCCAGTCTGGACAGCTGCCTTCAGGACTAACTTCCATATTTCTCTCAGGGATTAAAGTTTGTGCCTTAACCCAGAATCTGAGATGTGTCCAGCTGTTTTCCAAATTGGATTTTTGTCTGTCAGCCTGATTCCAGTCCTAGAAGAGATCAATGTTATAGTTCATTGCTTCAATTTTTTTTCTCCTCTTGTATGGACAGCTCCTGTTTTCTGCCTTTAATTGCATCTTTGTGGATTGATGCTCTCCAGCTCAGATCCCAGTTCCTTTCTCCAACAACAGAAGCTTAAACGTTATCTGGTCTCTCCCACCTAAAACAGTTATCTTATAGCAAGAAGGCAGCAAATATAAAGACAATGTGCATAAAAATCTGTTTCTAACAGGCCCTTTTCCAAAAATTCTTCTAGATAAGTAAAGCAAGTGAAGTTGCAGAAGTTTTTCTTATATGGGTCACTGCCCATGGACTATTAGGAAGTAAGCCTTGCAATTTACTTTGAATGAGCCTTGGCAAGCAGTCAGGGACACTCAAAAATCTCATGGAATGCCAGAGGCTCTTTTCCATTTCCTGTATTTGGTACACTTCACACCTTCCAGAGGATGCTTATTTAAGCAAGAGACGTCACCTCAAACTGCTTTATCAGGAGCCAAACGTTCACAGACTGAGACTTCAGTCCCATAATTCTGCTACCAACAAAGGATAAGCCAGGAATTCTGAACTCAGTAATTCACTCAGTCAGAGTGTTAACTTCAGCAAGTGCACAAACCCACCAGAATCCAGAGAGGAATTGTTTGCAACTTCACCATGGAAACAGTGCACCAAGGCCAGCTATCAAAATTGCCCCCTGTCCACTAAACAACTTCTCCTGCAGGAATAAACAGAGTATCAACAACCCCTTCTCCAGCCCCCTCTTAATTCTAATACAGATGTCATTGACCATGCTTTGGAAATGGTGTGTGGGTTTTTTGCACTATTTTGTTGTTGGGTTTTGTCTGGGTTTTTTGGAGGAAGGTGGTTTTTTGTTTGGTTGGGTTTTGCTTAGTTTTGTTTTTGTGCTTTGTTTTTTCTTGTGTGTGTGTGGTTTTTTTGTTTGGTTGGGTTTTTGTTGAGGTGTTTTTTTTCTTTAATTTTGGTTGTTTGTTGGTTTCAGTTTTTAATTTTTTTTTCAATTTTTACATATTTATTTCTGTACCTAACCAAAACACTGAAGAGCTCTTTGTGCAGCCCAGCCTGCTCCCATTAATGCCAGCAGAAGCCTCACAGTTGACTTCCAGGGAGAAGAGCAGTTTGTTGTTAAGTACAGTAATATTTGTTTCACCTTCACCCATCCTAACCTCTTCAAAGGTTTATATTTATGGGCAGCAGTGTCTGCTCCTCTCACAGGGATTTTGCAAATGCATAGCATTAACCTGTCATTTGATTTTCCACTTGAGCTGGTGAACACACCGAGCCAAAGAGCAGCACTAAGGTGTGTTGGTAATGACTCCCCCAAATAAATCCATACATGTTTTACACTGCAATGTGACCCTTACAGGCCAGGCTCTTATTTTCCAACAAAAAGGTGATTTGCATCTAGTTGGCTTCCTCCCAGAAGGGGACCAGAGGTGCACAGGGAGGCTCACACAGGACACCCTCAACATTCCCATGGCCTCAGTGTGGCTTTTGGATTTATGGCCAAACCATGGCACTAGCACACAGCCCCATTGTAATACAACTGTAAGTGTAATTATGTGAGACAAAAGCCATCCTTCAGCAAGGACAGCTGCACAGCATTAACACTTTACTCTTACCTGGTCCAGGGTATGATTTTTAGTTCATTTAGTTTGAATTAGGAAGCCAAGAAAACATCTGTGTCCCATCACAGTCTGCAATACACATCTGCTATGCATTTTCCTGAGCCTTCCTGCTCTGAGTCCTCACGTATCTCCAAGCTTTACCTTATACTTTTGATGTAGTCATTTATTACAAAAGCATTTCTACATTATCCCATTTCTTTATAATGTAACATCAGAGATAAAAGCAATAAACAGGCTCAAGAATTGAATCCTTTTCTGCATCACTACAGAGATTGCCACAAGCTGTACATTCAAAATGTATTGCAGTGATGCAGTTCAAACGTGCTTAAAGTAATGATCTATTCATTCTCAGGTGTGGGGGTTTGGTAATAAAACAGCTTCTCTGGTTTGCCAGGGAAATGCCTGAGAAGTATTTGACTTTTTCCTGCCCATAATCCATCTCTTCTGGTGGGACTGAAGGAAGCAACTCCTGTCGCCCAGTGCTGTCTCTCAGGTGGGCTGTGGTGCTGCTTTACCCTTCCACCCCTTCAATAGGTATGCCACCCTGATTTCTGCTGTCTGTGCTCTCACATGGGACCCAAGAGTTTGGTCTCAAGCTTCTGTCAGTGCAGATGTTCATTTATGCAGCTGCTTCATGCATAGATGGGCTCTTACCTGCTCATCTGTTCCTCAGGTCCTGAGTACCCCCAGTTCCTTTCTTCCCTGCTGGTGCCCAGCCATGGAGCTGACTCACTTATTAGATTTGTGATTTAAGAGTTTTCTGTTGCAATTGCATCATGGCTCTGAAATACCCTGTGTACATATATTTTACATTGAGATGGCCCCTCTGGGCCACTTCCCTGCTCACCTGTGACAGCAGTTCCATCACTTCCATCAGTCACATTTTTAGTTCCCTCCCTACATCTGACAGTCCTTTAGAGAGGAGCTGGCTAATCCTCAGCTTCCAACTGCAATTACTCTGACTTAATTACAGAGAAATCAATTACACCTGATCTGCAGCATAGGTTCTTCCTACTCGTTTTGTCCCATGTCCTCAGCCTGGAAATAGATCAATGTTTATGGTTTTTAGTGAACAAGTCACTAAAGTCCCCATTTTACTGAGCACCAGGCTCATATTCTCTGCTGGTCAGCAGAGCCTCATGCTCTCACTGAAGTTTTGGAACTGAGACATTTCTGGTGCTGCAGCACAGGTTCTCCTCAGGCTGCAGCTTCCACAGGGTGGCTGCAGGAAGCCAGAGCAGTGTTGGGATTTCAGGTCATGCATGGCTAAATCCTAAGCCTTGTGTCCTGTCCAGAGCTGCATGGCAGAGCTGCTCTCTCCCATCCATGGTCTCAGCACACTCCCTGAGCAGGCACAGCTGCACATTACAAGTTGCTCAGACCATGCCATTTATGACTTTCAGAAAAAGAATGAATGTGAAGTGTAGAAACAGAAATAGCACTGCTGAATGGAGAGCACAAAAAAAAGTCATTGCTTTCCCCCCCTCTCTGCCTAAATTACACTGTGCTTGAAGGTAGCAAAACTGGCAGAGCTGGTATTGCCCTATCAGTGCTCTGTAACCTCCTATCCAACACTCAAATACCACCTCACAACCTCAAAAATGAACTCTCTACTGACAGAGACCATCAACAAATTAATATGACTTCAAGCCATTCATAAACAGTCACACAAACTCTGCTTTAACTAATGAACCATTCTTATAAATTATGTAATGTTCACTGTCCTTAATGTTCAAGTATCTCAATAGAAGCAGATTTCAAAGTAATTCATAATCAAGCAGCTCAAAGCCTCCACATTTGCAATTAATCTTTGTTTTCTAAGTTACATGGAAAGGTATTTGAAAAGCTGGGAGTGTTCTGATTTTGTTGAAAAATAAAGGTGTTGGAATTGTTAGATTTTCAACACCTTTGGGGCAATGGTTCTAAGATCACAGATCCTTTTTTTTCCCCCTGAAAACTCTTGATCCTTCACTGAGAAATGGGATTTCAAACAGTTTGATTCTGTTACTGATGCAATCCTATGAACCAGATTGAGGGTGTACAGCCTAGAGTGCTGCATAGCAAGGAAATAGTCTAAAATGATCAAGTTTTCAAAGCAAAATTTTAAATACATTCAGGGTTAAAGGACAATATTGATTTTGCTGCTTGTGTGACTGTAACATAGACATTTCCTAGAAGAACAGGGGTGTAAATGATGGGAGGGGACTATCTTGATCACCCTGAAGTCCTAAACTATGTAGTATTTGTCAAATTAAAATAAACAATACCCATTCTATCCATATATACACACACAGCAGCTGAAATACACTTGTAGCTTGTAAAGTGTATCTTTAGTATAAAAGATAAAAACCCCCTTCAGACATCCCACAGAAATAAAGAACAAATATATTTATCAGCACTGTAAGTCTCACACAGTCAGGGAGCCACAGGGAAGCAGTTGAACTAAGCCCAGGAAATGAACTTTACTCCATAAAACAGAAGAGCACGGAAAAATAAAGATCCCAGCAGCCTCTGCCAGTGTAAACAAGGATGAGAGGGTGGGAAATGAGAGAATTCCTTACTCCCCTCAAATCTGGCAACTGCACACCAGATGGCATTGCCAAGCATGGGTGGAAAACATGAACAGGATCATTAAGATTTCCCACAGGAATAACAGTATGGCATGTTTATACTCCCATCTTTAGTTCCTAGCAAAGAAGCAAACAAACAAACGACAAAACCCCCCAACAAATGTAATGATGAAAAAAAAAAAAGAATTCATGGTGAAAAGACAGGATAAAAAAATTATTCTTCAATCCTTCAGGTATTTAGTGACAATCCTCAACTAAGAGAATTGATTAAAGCCAAAAGTTTAATAACATTTCCTAATCCATTTAAATATTCAAGAACCTCCTAGGGAGTCACATAACTCCTTCCTTGAATTTGTCAAGATCCATTTTCAAATCCGGTGCTCTTTAGCCTTTTGCTCTACTTCAAAGTTAATTTCATAACTTCAGTTGTCCTGTTTACAAATTCAGTAGCAGTGCTGAACTAGCCATGAAAATACTGCATAAGAGCACAGAATCCCAGCTCTGTCATCCTTATTAATGGCTTAGTTTAAGAACATTCAATAGCACAGGATAGTGGAAATCTATAAACTTTACGATCACTGTTTTTCAAATTAACAAGAGGCATTTCATTACTATCAAAATCTCACACGTGGCTTCCAAACACAAGGTGAAAGGACTAAAAATGTTATCTGGAAAAATGCTTTAAAAAGGGACCTCAGAGAGCATCAAAGGTTATATAGAAAATATATGAAAGAGTTAAACAAAACTCCCCCCTTCCTCCTCAAGACCCTCACTGGTTGTCTTTTTCAGACATCAGTCCAACCCAAATAACCCCAAACTTTCCCATCATGTCTTCTCTACCAGGGCAGCCAGACACTATCAGCCTGATTTCTCTCTCTGAAGAGGTCAGTTTTATTTTAGTTTTCCATCCCCATTGTTTTATGCTAGCTTTATCCTCAGCTGTAATGTTGATTCTCATTTCCTGTTCCTTAAATAAAGAGAAAATTAGGTTCTCAGTGCACACCCCAAGTCCTATCTTCTTTCTTTCCTGCCAAAAATAACTAATTTCAGCGAGCTCGCTGGAATCATCATGCTGCTCAGATTTAACGAGGCTGTTTTTATAGCCTGTTTAAACAATATATTTGATGGTGTCCCATCTGCAGCTGGTCTGAACCAAACCAGAAATACTCACACAATCTTAGTGAAGCTACTGTTCCCACAGTTAGAAACATAAACTCCGTAATACACATGGCATTTTCCTTCAAAGCCCCTTCCCTGCTCATTTCAAATAATTAACAAATACTGTCTTAGCTAAAATTAGACAAGATTTGCAAAAGGCAGGATTTCCTATGAAGGCAGAATGCAGTCTGCAAAGTCTTTGAAACAAATTTCAAAGACCTAGGTTGAATTTTTTGGTTCCACCGCAGCATTTCTGGTTAGTTTGAAAGTGTATTTCACCTGCTAAGGAACTAATCAGAACATAATTCAGTGCCACTGAGCGGCACTGAACTAACATAGAAAACACATGGAAACTATCTCCAGAAGCGTTAAATCAGAAAAAAACTCCACTTTGTATTCCATATAAATACCAAGTGTCTTTTGTCAGGACTCTGCTAGTAAACCTTAACTCAGTATGATAACATTAAGGTAGAATTTCAGATTATTATATGCAAGTACTATTGCAAAAGGTATTGGGGATTTCCTCGAGCAATCTCTGAGCAATGCCATCCATACCTTTCACCACTACATATTACTCAGTCAGGAGAATTCATAAACGTGTTGCAGCCTTCTTACACCAATTAATTTTTTTAGCAAGGGATTAGCCTGTCACAAACATTGTTACAAGCCTAAATTGTGCCGTGCCCCTAAAGCTGTGCAGCAAGGTCTCAAAACCGGGAAGGCAATTTGTAAAGGGAGGTGTCTGCTTACCCCAGGCTCTTACACTGGAAGTTATTTCAGATACTGGATGGTTTGGGGAGCTCTTAGGCTTTCAGAAAAACACAATTAAAGGCTTCAGGCTTGCAACAGCTGTTAATGCTTGTTTTTAAAACACAGTCAAGGTTTCTTTTTCTCAGTTGATTGTTCTTCCAACCTTACCTTAAATATTCTCCACAAAACCTGCTGCCTGCTAACTTTTGCTGCTGGCAGTGCCATCAATATACATCACTTGTACAAGTCTCTTTCTTCCCCTCTGAGACTGGAATTACAAAAGCTCTTCCTGCATGTGGAGCACAGCTCTGTGTCTTGCAGAGAAGTTTCAGAGCCCACACCTCGTTTTGGTTTCAATAACTCTCAATCACACCTGACCACGTAAGCTTGCTGTTGATGGTGGTGGAAATAGCACAGCCTTCCACACTCAGTGCAGGACACAAACATCCTTTTTCTCTTCTGGCTGCTCTTCTGCTGCAAACACTCCAAGCCAGTTCTGCTTTTCAGCTTTCACTCTTGCACAGGCCTTTCACAAAGAAACAACTGCCCCCCAGAACATTGTAATGCACGTTCTTTTTTCAGGCTGCTTATATGAAGTGTTGGGATACTGTCAGGTGCTTTATCTCCATTTTGTTACCTGTGAGGAAATTCATTGCAAGTATCTTCCCCTGACAGGTATATTTATAATCCTGGATTTCTGTAACAGCCCAGCCATAGACAGTGAAACCATTGCATTCGAATGTGCAGCTCCTGTTCCTGCTCCAAGCCTGCTGAGAACCCTCCTGCAATTCCTCACGGCACAGCTTCCACAGAGGCCTGCAAGCACATGGAACTAAATAATCTGCTCTTCCCCAGGGCTCTATGGAGCCCTAAACAGCCTCTATGGGTTAGGGGACATTAACACTTCTCCCAGTTAAGTTTATATTTTAATGACTGAAAGCTTCCTAAATTTCCAATCCCATATTCCCACATATTCTGTCCACTCTTTCCATTACTCAGGATTCCTGCAGACTCTTCTGTCTTCACTCAGCCTTTCTCCTGTTTCATTTTTATCTGCAAACTCCTTTACAACTTTTAAATTACCTTCTTTTTTATTCTAAGACCTGTCAGCTTCTTCTCCAATGTCTCCCAACTTACTGTAGTTCATAATCTGTTTTTTAACTTTCCTACATCTTCTTCAACTATGAAGCAGAATGCATGCACCTACAATCTTTCACCTGTCAAGTCTGATGCACTGAGGTATATTAAAAAAAATTAAGATATAATTTTATATAAAATATATAAATTGTAACCTTAAATTATGTCTGTTTTCACAGCTTTTCACAGCAAGGCACATACCATGAAGAAGTTGGTCTGTTAGCAAAGTTTGGAGCTGCTGCATCAAGTATCAGCTCACATTTCCTGAAAAGCTTTTCCATAGCCAACAAACCTCTGTTTTGCTTAATTTGTTACAGATTATTCCTGAATAAGCACCCCAAAAATCTGAGGACTTGTAAAGAGAATTGATTTACATATTATTCTACATTAAAAGCTGAGCATTTTCCCTTAATACCACTGCTTTTGGGCTTTATTTAATTCTCCCCCATCTAGAATATTACCAAATTTCTTCTTAGCAATACTGTGGAAAGCATAAAATGTATTAATTTATTGTGCTACTTTCCAGGCAAGTAATAGGCAATGCTTGGGACTAAGCAATATGAATTGCAGTTACCACACATATTACCACTTAAAAATTCATATACAGCAAATGGAACAGACACTTATCTCAAACATGCCAGTATGAAACCTTTGCAAACAATAGCTTGTGTTTTTCTGGTATTTTTCAGCTCTAAGTTTATCCCACATCTGTTAGAGCAGAAAGAGAAAGTGGAATCTGGCCCAAGGACTACTTCTAATAAATCCCTTCCTTTATTAGTAGAAACAATGTTATTCACAATAGAACATATGTTCCTCTAATTGTGTTTTTGAGCAAAAGTATTAAGGGACATTTTAGCCATATGTCTATTCATCCTTCTCAGATTAAGTTTGGGGATTTTTACACATTTGCATTATATAATGGTCAGAAACTTAAATTAAAAGTTTGGGATTTTAATATCCCTTATTTGCAGTAAAATAGAAGCCAAATGCAAGCCATATAATGATTTTGAGCAGTACTCAGCTACTCAAAATAGTTTTCGTGATTTTCCAACCTTCCAATGTTATGTGTGCTTCTAAAGAACCTATTTTCCCATCATGCACCTTTATCAGGATGTGAATTAACTGAAACTTAAATGTTCATCTCTGTCTATCCTTGTAATTCCTTAGAGCATGGAGAATTAAAATGGGATGGGAATTGGAAACAGAACATTTCAATGTTTCTGAGGGAGAAGTAAAGTTTGTAATCTGGTCATCATCAACAATGTCTTTGCAAATTCTTTCATGACTGAAGTGAGGTATTGAGAAAGGAAATGCTCCTAATTATTTCTATGTCTCTTTGATAATTCTAGTCAATCAACATGGCTTTCAAGAGTCGAACAACTACCAAGATATTCTATGAAAATTGCACACATGGATCATAATATAAACTTGGATTAATGTTATTCAAGCCATACTAAAAATAAGTATAAAGCAAAAATTCAGCATTTCCTTAAACCATCTGAGATCTGTATTGTCCTTGTTACCTACTTTTCTATTGCATCCTCTGAATAATCAGAGGGAATAATATTACCTCTCTTCTTTCTTTTTGTGCTTTGTATTTAGCATGTATGAAAAGTACTGACTTTGGAGTCCTTAAAAATGAAATCTCTTTGTTTGTGGGTCAGGTAGACCCAAATGCCTGGAATTAACACACATGATAAAAGCTGCATCATGGAAGTTTTGCATCTGTCTGACAAGTGCCACTGTGAAGGTTAGAAGTTCCTCATTCCCCTGTGTCTTTCAAGTGTGTTTCCAACTAGCCCTGAAAAACACAGTAAAAACCAAGCCCTTTTTGAATGCTTTCTGAAAAAATAAATTGACTCAAACACGAACGTTAACACTTTTAGATTAAAAGACCACAAATAGGATCACTGCTGATTAAACCAGTGAGACCCACTCATAACCAGAATTCTCATCCACTAGGAAGTGCAGAAATTAATTTCATACAGCCTAGTAAAAAAATAGCTTCTGACTTTTAACAGTGTGGGTGGGATTTGAATGTGATCAATAGCACATTTCATCACCAATAACCTCAATTATTTCACTTCCTTAAACAATCTCTCAATTTTCTGCTACAGGCTGGCCCTTGAATTATCTTCCTCTTTAAAGCAGGATGCCTTTCAATTTTCTTTGAAAGCCAGACTTGTCCTGCTGCCAGGACGAGTGAGGGAGGAGGCTCCTGGAGGATATCACAGGCTCTGTGTGCCCAGGAGGTTGGATCCACGCTCTCTCTCTTTTTTAACCAAAGAGAGGGGGAATGATGGAGGTGTGCTGACCTGCAGCAGCCAAAACAACCTCCAGTGTTTGAAGCTGCCTTTCTGAAGCTCTCCCAAGTGCTCCAGTTCAGTCCTCACAACATCTCAGAATGTATGTTAGAGTGGAGACACCAGGCTCCACAAATGAAGATATCAGGTGCATTTCTTTTGTTTCCTTACAATCTGTGCTGCATAGGGAGGAGAGGGCAGAATTCAGCAATCGTTATCACCCAAGGACCTGACTTCATTATCCCAATATCATTAATATCCACAGCTTTCTTCCTTCAGCAATTTCAGAAAATGTGTTTGGAGCCACAAAAGTAAACAATACTCATGGTTGTTGGGGAGGCTGTACTGTGAATTGCTGAAGATGAAGAGAACTGCACCAATAAAAATCCCCAAGTATATTAAAGAAGAAATTAAATACTCAGGTCATGCATTCCAGATTGGTGAAGTTTTAACATATGAATTTTGATATCTCTAAACATTAAGTCCAATGCCTTGAGCTGTTAGGAGAAAGTTATTCTTGCAGACTAAACCTGCCTTAATCCTACAAGTGCAAACAAAGTGACCACCTGTCAGTAAAACCTTACCTTAAGCATGCTGGATTTTGAGAAATTGAAAGAAAAGGTAAGAATTTTTTGTGTGTGTGCTCAGCATAAAAACTTCCAATAAAATTAAAATACAAGACTTTATATATTTTCTTGTTAAAGTATTCTTGCACACCAGCCAATATTTCTTTGAAATAATAACAGTTGCTACCCAGGATAGAAAAGTACATCTTCATTACTATAAAGGAGACATTTCTCTAGGCAGTCATGAAAAATGCTTTTCTGATTAAAAAATGAAAATGGTCTTGTTAGGGGAATATCTGAAGAAAGTTATAAAACAACCATATGAATTAGAAAGTATTATTCTTCAGCTCACAATTCATGGTGTAAAATCAAAATCAGAAGCAAAATGGTAATAAAACAACAACAAAAAAGCATCTATATTCTTGGGAAGCTCAACTTCATCCAAAAAAACACAGTGAGGATTCCTGTATTTCCAAGCTTTTTATTCCCAAGGGGTAAGGCCAAGTTGGTAGACCTGTTTTTAGAATCAGAAACAACTTGACCTAATTCCTGTAGAAGTCGATCTGTGCTGCCCTGAAATAAAATAAAGGTGTTGCCCAGAGTTAATTGAAGGTCAGTGCTTCTAATGGTTCAAACAGCAGCTCCTTCATCACTCCTGATTATTTATATGGGGAGGCAAAAATATTAAAAACCCCATTAAAACCCCCACTTTACTGACCTTTCTTTTCTGCTGTTTCTGTGTCCTTACCCTAAAATTCTGACTCAGCCATTGCCTTCAGGAGAGTAGGATCAAGCCTTCAAGGAATGAAAACACTCAGTGGACATGGAGGGAAATATGACTGAATCTGAAATTGAATTTTTGTAAGATATTTCTGCTCAGTGCCTTTGAAACAATCCAATGTTGCTGCTGAAATCTCAGGAATGCAACTAGAGTATTAACTAGAGGCACAGTAATAATGACAGAGTTCCAATGTGATTCACAATTTCAATACAATCCATAATTTTCATAAACACAGCAGCAAATGAATGAAACTCGGTCAGTGCCTGATGCTGATCTGCAAGTTCAGTTAACACAAATGAGCACAGCTGTCAGAGTTCCTGGTGCATATGGGACAAAATGGAAATATTCCAACGTCCAGGGCCTCCCGACTGGTGCAGGTGATGTTATTCCCTGAAATGATGCTGCCACCTTGTGAGGGAAAGTCTGAAATCCACATTTTCATTCCAGAGATGTATCTGCAGTGTCTGGAGATCTGGGACACCCTGGTCAGGAATTGCCAGCTGGACATTTGCTGTCCCTCCTCAAACCCAGCTCTTTGGACACAGAGGAGAGAGGACGAGCAATACTGCCCAGGAAATAGGAATTCATCAAAGCAAGCTCAGCCTCAGTGCCAGCAGAACATTCACATTGCAGTGGGACATTCCAAATTAAAGGAACTTGCATTTCAGGTGGAAATGAAACCAAAGGAACCACAGGCAATTCATGGTAAAAGTTGGTGATTTCGACTTCCTTTCTTCTAAATTCCACTATGCAGCTGGTACCTTGTGTTGCTAGATTGGAAAATCCAAGCAATTAAAAAAAAAACAAAAAAACCAAAACATTTTCCACAGATATTGCATCCATCCATCAGTCCTTGACATTAGGAACAGAGTACAGCTAAAGGGAACTAAGTATTTTCTACAGTTTTTCACCAAATAACAGACCATTGTTATTGTAATTCTAATAGAATACCTTACATTTTTCTAAATTTCTGTGTTCTAATTCTCCACACTCTCATCCTAATGCACACACACCAGATTTCAAGAGAAGAACTAGGACCACCTACAGTTGGATTGAATATAATAGCATGGACTAAAGAAACACTGACTGCTATTAAATCTAGAGTGAAATTTTCCAACAATGCTTTTACAGCTGAAAATGCCACTTCAAGTGTTACATGTGCTCAGCAGGAATCAATTTTGAAAAAATAAAGTAGCTTTAATATGATCAAAATATTCTGACTTCATATTGGTGAATGGAATACTTAAATCTTCTACTTTCATCTTTGTAATATGTAATGGAGAAAATACAATTTTATAATGTTTCATTTTTTGAAAGTAACACAAAAATTTATAGTATTCTAATGACCATACACCATAGAGTCTGTATGCACATTCAGTTTTCACATGGAGATACTGAGAAATAGCCTAAAATTAATTTTATTAGCATGGCTAAAGACTTCCTGTTGCTAGAAATCACCTGCTCTTCCTGGCTGCAAAATCCATGTCTTCCTACTACTTGGGTTTAGAGTTGTAGCTATAACCAGTGACCTCTCTGCTCTCCCAGTATGTAAATTTGTTATGTTTCAAGAAGATATTTTAATAATCCCTGACAGGTGTTACTGAAATGAATCTGTTACATTGCAGTGGGAGCAGCTGGTGAGGAGACAGTGCTCACTTTAGATTTTATTCTTGCTCTGTCCCAGACTGTTCCAGCTCTGTCTCTTCATTTATTCCTTTGGAAAAAGAGTATAAACCACCCTCGTGCCCTGTCTTTGAATAACACAGCTATTCACACAAAAGTAAAATGTTTTGTAATCTCTGAAGGAAAGGACTACAGCCTCAATTATCAGACATTTTGGCACTTACCAGTTGCAGACTATGTGTAATGTATTTATTAGCTTGCATCACCACCCCAGCAGCCCCAAGGACACCTTTTTCCCTTTCCTTTCTCCTTCTGAAGGACTGGCAGGATAGGGGAAATTCTACCCTAGGCTTTCCAAAGAACAGTTCTCCACTGGGAAACTGTAAACCAGACATCTGGCCCTGTATAATTATAAAGTGTTTTTGTTGTTTGAATTACTAGAAAGATCTGCTCTTTGTAATTACTTGGAAATGCTCTGAATCAAGAGATATATTCTACCTCTCCTCTGTAAAACACACTGCCTTTTATCCACTACAACAATGGCCCTGAATTATTTTTTTTTTTTTTGTTCAATATACTTGGGAGTCTGGAGTCTCTAAACTTTAGATTCAGTTATTTAATCTGAAACCACAGCCTAAAATAAACTGTGTTTAAGCAGAGATTAGAAAATGTTGTACTTCTCCATCTGCAAAGCTGTTGGGGATTTGTGGGCAGCACCCTCAGAATCCTTTGATGCTCCACATGGCCATGTTAATTCCTGTAAATAGGAATGTTTCTGGCCTGAGAGAGGAGCAGGGAAGGGGAAAGGATGATGTGACCCACACTTATGCTATTTCCTGGTACTGGTTACCCAGCTGACAAACTGAGCTTTTTAATTTGCTGGAGTCTGGGAACTCATTACAAAATGGACCTATTCCACTTGGAAAGCAACCTTACACTGCCAGCATTCTCATGTCCCTTCAAAGTTAAGGGGCTTTGGTTTTAATGTGATTTATCTCTGTATCTCACCTCAGAATGTTAGTCTGCCCTCAGGTATTTCACCTCTCCTACACACCTGAGCTTACTTCACTGTCATGAACCTATTTAAAAAATATCAGCTGCATTAGAATTGTGGAATACAGAGGTCATGTCTGCAAGGATTGTGTGTGCACACTGTTCTTCCTTCAAAACATGAAAAGCCACAAAACCCACCCAATTGACCAAGTAAGGACCTCTCCAGAACCAGAAATGCCCACTGGGGGACTCAGTGACAGAGTCTGGGGTCACTGTGTCCCCACACCACCTCTGCAGTCCTGGGTACCCAGCCAGCCACACCCAGCAGCCTCCTGGAAGGGCCAGGAACAGCTCCAACAACCTGGACAACCCAAATTCTGCTCCAAACCATTCCAGAAATTTGGGCACCAGAACAAGAACGAAGAGGTCTGAATCCCTGAGCTCCCCTGAGCTGATTTGAGTTTCCTACAAGAATTCTCATGTCAGAGCAATCTTTTCTTGGCAAGCAGTGAACATTCACAACCCTATTTGAAGTGCAAAGGGGCTGAAAAGACAAAGCTACTTCCAGAGCTACAAAATTCTACTTCAATTCTTTTTTTCTTCAAAGCCTTTTTTTTCCTTTCTTCTTTTGAAGGAGTGTCAGTTATGGCTACATGCTCGTGGGGAAGATCTACAAAGTATCTCCAGCTGAGTTGAACCAAGTATCCAACACACCTGCAGGGAGATGATCATTATCAGTATCTGCATCCACCATCAATATTTAGATATTAACTGCCTGGGTCCTATTCTAACTGGACTTCTTTATACAAAAGTTCTGTCAGCAAAATGAGCAAAATGAAAGCTCACTTTCTGAACCTGGAGGAGCTCTTACCAAAAAAAAAAAAAAAAAAAAAAAAAAAAATTAAAGAAAAAGTTTTCAAAAATTTTTTACGAAAGCTAAAACAAAACATAAAAAAAAAAAAAAATTAGAATGAGAATGTTTCTAAGCATTTTTCAGCAATGCAATACAGCAACTTAAAATATCCATACAAGTTAAGATATAGCTCCCTGCTCAGCCAAATCATGACTAAATAGGAGACATCTTGTTCCATCTGATTCACAGAGTGCATCTTGAGAATACCGTGGGAAAAACTTTCTGTGCATCTATTATCTGATGTATTATACATGGGGAAACTGTTTTTAGCTGTTTAAATGAGCATGGTAAGGGATCCAGAATTCTAAGAATCTCCATGACAGTTTCTGGGGAAAAAAAAATCATATCCTGAACCAACAGCTAAGGATTCAGACCTATTCAGGGTACAGTTGGCCCTCCCTCAAAAAGTTAAACCAATGCTTCAACTTGCAGGTATAGTTAAATATATTGCAGACATCAATGAAAGAATGACTACTTACCTAAACTGAGGTTTTAAAATAGATCTTTTCTTTGATAATGTCCACAATTGTCAATGCTACACACAACCAATACCACTGCTTAAAAGAACATTATCGTCCAAAATGAGATTTTAAAAAAGCAACAGACATTAAAGAAAATAAAATACAAAGAAAATAAACTACAAAGAAAATATACAAAACCCCCCTTTTTTTTTAACCACTAGGCTGCTCAAAAACATTAATTTCTAGAATAAATGACCTTCACTTGAACTGTTCATCGTACTTGAGCTTGTACTGGATATTAAACTTCTTTCTCTTTATTAATTTTTTCTTTGGTCACCACTCCTGGCTGCAGTAATTACTTCTGCACAGCAAGTGAACACACAACAATACACATGGTGAAACAATCACAGAAGAGCCAAAAATTAATGAAACCTTTCCCCATATAAGTAAAGAAAAAAGGAATCACAAATTACTTGGAATTTTGGGAAATGCAGCATATCACTTGCAGAACTTCTCTATAACAGCAGGAAACCTTCAAATAGTGCAGCCCATCCAGCAGAAGGTCTGGAGACCAAACCAGAGGGGCAGAGGTCTTCTTGTGTTTTCTAGAATATCTGAATAACAAGTTCTTCAGTGGAAAGCAAAGCACTTTGAGTATTTCACTGAGACCCAGAAAAGAGAGGGCAAAGTTAAGAGAAGAGCAGCCCACCACTGTTCTCTTGGAGCTATGCCTTAAATATTTAAGCAGGTTACATCTGAAGGTTTAAAAAGGAATATATGGGTGGTGCAGATTGCCAGATGAAGGAGAAGGATCATGTTCCCTGCATACAAATGAAATGCAGAATTTTAAATTAATAAAGGACTTTCTAGCAAATATACAAGCAACACTAAAGAACTTTATTTAAATAACTGTATTGTTTAAATTAAAACCTAGTAGGAATTCTTTTGATGAAAAAGAAACTGATTTGCCATAAAAGATTAACAAGACAAGTAAAATATTTTTATAATACTTATGTTATTTTCGGACTAGTGTTATTTTTGTTTAATAGCCAGAACACAAAGCATTTCTTTGACATACTCTAAACTCCTTTCAATTTGATAGGCCCAAATCCAACATTCAGTTCAACCTTCTGCCTCTCTTTTTCTTCTTTCCCAACAGAACAACTGCACAAACAGAGATTTGCTAGGTGTTTCTTGAAAATAAATACATTTTTTAAAATGGTCTAAATATAACCTACAGTAAATTATTGTAGGACTTCGGAGATGCCCAGGATGAACACATCATGGTACCAAGGACAATTCCTACACTATCAGAAAAGAACAGCACAAAGGTTTTTCTGTAATGCTAACAAAATCCTTCCCTGTTTAGCTGACCTTTCCTTCCAATTACAAAACCTAACATTAACATTGAAACATGGTTGTGGAGCTTGAGTTATTCAGCTAGAACCTAATTAAGCTATTCCCAGCTCAGAAATTAGAAAAAAGAATATTCCTTTAAGACATCTTAACTGGCTAACGTTGTCCAGTGGAGCAAAGAGGTCTCTGGATGTTATTGTGCAGAAGGCTTGGGGAGAACACAGACTTCAGTAAGATAAATCAAGCATTCTTTATCTCTGCTAGAGGTGTAATAACTTCAGTGTGAGGGCATACTTCTTTGCAATCCACTCACTACATTCTACTATACTGAAATAAATCAGCCTTAACAACTGCCAGTGTATCCACGAAAATACATTCCTTGTAGTTTGCTCAGCAGTGGAACAACAAAGATGTTTTAGTCTTATTAAATTCCTGGTGGGTTTGGGTTTTTTCATCCCATTTTCTGGCACTGATTTCATGTCTGGTGTTCTGGAAAACTCAGCATCTGAATCACCTTTGACTGTAAAGAAACAAGATTAATGAAGCAGTACATTATCATAATAGTAAACATTTGTGACTGGGTGAAATCATCATTTTCCCTTACCTGTGAAAATACTACACCTGCAGGAAGATGTTTAGTTGATCCAAATATTCACATATGCTTAGAAAATACATGAAAATGTCACCGGTAACTTCTAGGGAGGAAAGCACTCATTATCATCACTTCTAATTCTGCAAGGCAAACTGAGGTCACTGAGTTACTCTGCAGGTATTTCCCTGCTTAATGAGGAGGAGGTTGAGGCTGAAGAACTGTGAATGGTCTCTGTTTGCATCTCCCTTGCTGAGGAATTTCTCTTCCCCATCTCCCTGTCATGCTGCAGTGAGAAACCTGACCCTCTTCACCACAGATTTCTCTGTTCAAAGAACTTTAAGAAAACAGTAAAACACCTCTACATCATAGGGGAAGGGAGAAGTAAGAGCAGTGGGCAGGGTTTAAACATTTATGTGTGTCTCTTTAAGTCTGCTTACTGAGCAATACTGGCAAAAACAACTTCTGGGTTTAAAAAGCTCAGGTCTCTGACCAAACCCAGCACATCTCACCCAGTTTCCAAGGGTCTGTGACAAGCTCCCTTATCCCATAGGCTGCCCTTGCTGAATTCAGGGCCTGAGCTCCAAATTTCCACTCCCAGTCCTGTCAGGCTGGGTGACAAAAGGGGCACTGTGCTGCTGCACAGCTGTTTATTCCAGTGCCACTGGCTCCCAGTAAACAACCACCAGAGCCTTCCTTATGCCATTCCCTGCTCTCCTCAAACCTTGCTCTAATTGCATCCCCAAAACAGCTCCCAGCAGAGCCACAGAGCTCCTGGCTGCGAGGTCTCACACCTACAGCTGCCTCTGTGATCCCAGACATTAGGCTGTTTTCTCAGCAACAAGAATATTATGGGATAGAAAGGATATAGAGATGGGTTTTTTCACTTGATATTAATGTTTTATTGGTTTTTATAGTAGATTTTTTAAATCAAACTTTCTCAATTATCACTGTCTACTGCAGTACCAGGAAGCAGCTTTATTGCTTTTGCCTTCTGTCCTGTAAAAGCACCTGGGGAAATGTTTTGGCTTTTCCCAGAATGTCTTTGGGTGCAAAAACAAAACAAAAAATCAGCTGGACAGTGTCCTGCTTGTTCTTTTAAAGATGTTTATTCTTTCTCTGCTCAGCATCATGGCTAACCATGCATCTCCCCAGGCACACAGATTTTCTTTTATTTGTAGAGATTGCATTTCATTTTCTCCTTTTCTCACTTTATCTCTCATTATTTTCCAAATCTTTTGGGTTTGCCTTTCACCTTGCCATATTCTTTTCTGGGAAGTTCTTTATCATCACACTAACATTCAAATTTACATAACTTAAGCAAGTTTAGTTCCTTCTTCCAGGTTTAATTGGGAGAGCTTAGGAAAAGAGAGAAGTCTTGAAATAATTGTGAAAACAAACTAGTATATACAGTAATTTGCAAAATTTGAAGTGTCACAAATTGCATCATGTATGGTACAGACTAATGTTCACATGCATCTATGCCATGCTGTTCCCACACTTCCCACACTTGAAATTTCCATATTCTTTTCACGTGCTTTCTGACTATATGAGCACTGAGCACAAGGAAATATTGCTAATATGCTGTTAGAGCATACAATTAAAATAAAAATGGTCTCCCTGCAGACCCTGGGAGATGTGAATCTGTTCACATCAACCCCCTTAGCAGAGTGATGGAGGAAGGTCTAATTGTGCTCTCAAGAAAGCATTAATTTGTTAGTTTTAAAAATGAAATTAAGGCACGTTAAAATTCAAAGAAGGAAGAACATCAAGGTGCAGTTAACATTTCACAGAAGGATTCTAACATCTAACTTCTTCTAATGTACAGATACATCCAGTTTACAGTAGAAGAGGCTGCCTGGGTTACTCTCAGCTTTGAAAAAACAGAAATTTCCTTCTCTGGGTCCAAAATAGCAGCAGTCATCAATACTCTAATTATCTCAGGATTTGCATACTTGATACAAAACTTTAAGCTCAACCATTTCAGCTGTGACAGTGTGGACTTAGATGTTTGCTAAGTAGAAATAAATCCTGGAAACTAGTAAAGGCATTTCCCTTTCAGAAATGTAAGAAAATGCAAAATTGTTAATTAAATGTAAGTGGATAGTTCCAAACCATAAACCTCAGCTATTTCCAAGATTCAAAGCTGCAGCAACACCCAGATACACTGAATGTCTCATGTATATAAACAATAACTGACAGACTGCTGCCATGTACTGAAGCAAATAGTCAAGAGAACAACAGGACCAAACATAACCATGTATTCAAAATCCAACTTCTCACACCTCAAGACTTTAGAGAGATGAGGCAAGTCCTGCAGAAAAAAGTGCCCTGGGTTTGTCCTTCATATCTCTCTCTAGTTCTGCCTGGGAATGACCCCCAGGAATTGCAGTTTTAACAAGATTTCTTCACACTGCTCATTAGTACCAAACTAACTCTGTGGTTGAAACAACACCTTACCTAACTAGTGCTTTACAACACAACGGTGCCCAGAAAAAAGGCATTATGCAATCCAAGTGCACTGAGTGGCACCATTCTCAGTCATATGATGGACTTTAAATTGCCAGTGCAGCACTAGTGACTATTCTGAAATCTCCATAAATAATCACTTTCATTGGAGATTTTTAAAAATTGCGCATCCACTTTAATTCTTAGTGCTTTCAGCTTTTCCCCTTCCTCAATTAAAAAGAAAATATCAGCTAGACACATCCTGAGGCAGTGCCATCATTTAAGCAGCCAAAGGACCAGAATCAGACTAGCAGTGAGACTTTGAGAATTGCCTCCTATGCCACGAATTTATTTCCAAAAATTACATCACAAAAACATCTTCAAAACACCTTTACATGAAGGTTACTTTTACTCATTTCAACATAGGAATTCTTGGTTTCATCACCTGTTTACTAAAAGCTGCCCTTTCAGTTTTCAAGAGGCACTATAAAAGTGCTGTTACAGCCAAGGAACATACAAAAGGACTCCCCTAAAGAACTTGTTAAATCTACTTTGGCTGTGTAGAAATGCAGCAATCAAAGAGGATAAAAGTCCTTGTATGAGGCTGCAGGCAAGAACTACCACCCCGAGGCTGCCAAGAACATGGATGTTATTATAAAGCAGTCAGTTAAAGCTTCATTAACCTCTTCATGCCTAAAACATGTGTACTACGTTAGTGTCATCCTGGAGAAATTCAAAGACATGAAAATAAATAGTATGGGAATACAAAAAGCAGTTTAACAAGAGAGAAACTACAGATTCAGCCTGTCTCTTAAGGAGAAGCCATAAAATAAGGAAGAACAGACTGAAGAATGGTCAGGGTATTAGCAGAAAATCTGCAGTTAGAAAAGTATGTTGTCATCATGCTTTCATTTCTCTTAGAATTCAGAGGTCAGAAGAGATAAAACCCTAAAAGGCAAATACAGTTGTTTGTCTTTGTAACTTCTTAGGCAGTAGGGATAATAACCCTCTGACGATCTGCGGCTTGCATTTACCCCATTTGAGAAACCCTCCTATACTTAAAAAGGAGAAATGTGCCATGCAGCCCAGGGATGCAGCACAGGTCAAGGGCTTTGTTGTGTATGCAAGTTTTCTTATAGGTAGAAATAAACTCAGAACCTCAAAAAGTTTATGGATCTTATCATGGTAAAGAGCACTCCCATCAGCAAGTCTGGAATTTAGTTTCCTGTAAGTATTTCTATTGCTGGTGGTATCAAGAGCACAGCTCTATGTGCCTGTAAGAATTTAAAATTGGTCTGGGCTGCTTAACATGAATCTTTAATTCCCATAAGGAACACAAAGCCAACACCTCTGCAAAGGCACACATTTTCAGCACAAGGGAGGGCATGGATTAATTCCCTGTGTAAAACACTGTGGTA
Organism: Chaetops frenatus; assembly: GCA_013400775.1. Lineage (NCBI taxonomy): Eukaryota > Metazoa > Chordata > Aves > Passeriformes > Picathartidae > Chaetops > Chaetops frenatus. The sequence continues at coordinate 386,026 of VZTR01022652.1, read as the reverse complement.
AATACTACAGTGCCCAGCCTATGATTATATCCCTGAGCCTGGCAGTGAGACCCTGCTGATTCATGCACCCTACATTAGTAACCAGCCAACCCCAACACCCTAACAAGCCCTCTTCCTTTAACAACTGCCTAGAAAAGAACGCTCTGCCGAGGACTTAAGTCTCAGGGAAGGGTTTGGATTCAGTCCAGATGGTCTGGAATTTGTCCCTACCTATCTGGACACCTCTGGTAGACGTGCTTACATCCAATAGGCCCAATTAAGAAGCCTGGTTTAAATCACAGGGGAGAGGTAAATGGGTATGCATCTAACTTAAAACAGCTGGCACAATTCATTGCAAAGGAGTCACAGGATTGAAAGAAATCCACCTCCCAGACTAACAGCAAATAGAAGATTCAAATTAGCACAAACGTCTATAGCCAAGCCTTCTAATCCAAATGTTGAAGAAACAAATGTTCTCCAGACACATCTATTCACAAAGACAATGATGACAAGCAAGGACAGTAGTTATAATTTTTTTTTATTATTTATCCCACATTAATTCAGTTCAATCAATGCATACATTCCAAACATTTGAAAGAAAAAGTCCATTAAAAAGAATTAAAAGTGAGATACATGTGACCAAAATTACTGCTTTTAGAAACTGCATTCTCTCAACACTCTTATCACCCGTGCTTTGCCCTACTCTTTCAAAACCCAGAAGAGACTCCCAGCACCACAGGATTACTTTATCAGTGTTACTTACAGTCAGGGCTGAATACAAACCACAACAGCCAGGAGCCAGCAGCATTTCCTTATATATGACCCAAGCAACACAGGTGCCAACCTGCTGGGAGATTTCAAAGGGCATTTCACCAACATCAGGATACTCTGTACACAAGTCCCTGCCCTGGCTGACTCACGCTGTGTCCACACTGACATTCCCTGCATTTGTCCTGTGACAACATTCCCCCTGCCAGAGCTCCAGTGCTGGCAGCTGCTCTGGACTGGCAGCTGACATTTTAAATGCTATGTAAGACCTCTGGCAGCTCCCTTTGCTGCTGCCAAAGGTAAAGCTGCATTAATTAATGCAAGAAAGAGCTCAGCAACCCCCACAGCAGAGTGGCCCTTAAAGCCCCAAAAGGCTGCAGATGTTCAGGACACAGCACATTGCAAAACAAGGACAAGGTTGAGCTCAGAGAACCACGGAGCCAGCAGCTGGTTTCAGAGCAAGCCTCCCACTAGCTCTGCACAGACTGCCTAAAAACTGCTTTAGAAAGGTCTCAGCACAGCCTGCTCTGAGCCCTGGCATCAGGAATGACATCAGATGAAGAGCACCTGCCCTCCCCTCAGCGATCCTAACCCAGCTATAAAATAACCAGGTCCAGCCCAGTACGCCTCAAAATACAAAGTTCCTCCCATCGCCAGTGGAAGAAAATTACCTGAGAGCACAGAGCAAAGCAGAGAGCTTGTCAAGCACTGAGAGTAGGCACAACCAAGCAGAAATGGGAAAGCCCCTCCTGCTTTCCAGCCCTGCCCAGTAAAGAGGCTGGCAGGCCTGCACTGCTGGGCACTGCCGAGGCCAAAGGCAGATCACAGATCCCACTGCAGCTTCTGCCCTGGTACTGCACGCCATGGGACTGGAGACATCCTAAAGATGCCTTTTCTTCCCTTCTCTCAGTGAGGGGATGGGGTGGAGCCCAGGCAGCTGCAAGCTACCTCTTTACACTGATTATCATGACACCTTAAAAAGAAAAGGTGAAGAAAACATATTTCATCCAAGGGAAGGCCACCTAGGCACTCACATCTGGAAGGATGGAATGTTCCCTATGTGCTAGGGCATGCTGAGGATGGGAAACCACTTCCTGCTTGCCGAAAGAGCTGCAAGCAGCATAATTAGCACTCACTTGGAATATTAAACATCACCAGATGCAATCTGAAGTGTCACTGGGAACCCCTAATGCAAACCCGAACTATTAAACTCCCCAGGAGCCAAAGGAGCAGTATAAATACCTTGGCTTTCCATACTGGGAGCCCACGAGTACTGAGGGCACGCTGAATCCAGGCTGCTCTGTTCCTTCTGCACATGACAGCCTCTTGTTTACTGCTGCCTTTGTGCTCCCAGGCTGACTGTGTAACAGCAACTCCTCACGTGCAGCAAGTGGTAATTCAGTGTTTTTAAACACACTGGCTCTGTCACTGCGAGCTCCTTTTGAAACTCTGAAGTAACTGAGCCATGTAAGTGACTTAATTGCTGCCATGGTATGCATTCAAGGCAGCTCTCCTTCCTTCTTGCCTTCCCAGGGGGGAGCCTTTCCTGTGTTGCTGTGCACGGAGATTCCTCGCCCCCTGCCCCCCTCCCAGCCTTGGAGGGTTGGATAACACGGGAGCCCACATTCCAGGCAGGATGCCTGCACCCCACCAGGCTGCACTTTTCAAAAGACAGCAGATTTCCAAGGTGCTGCACACGTTTGAGACCCAGCAGTGCCAGCCTGGCCCCGTGACCAAGCCAGCAAACTCCGTGTGAGATTCACTTGGAAGTCACAAACTCTTCCCGACACCAGCCCACATCTCTTTCCAAATTCTCACCCCACAAAGTGTAAGTTGGCCTGCTACACCACGTTTTACTGCCACTGACACTAGGAAGGTTTTGACGAGTGCATCAAGAGGTCAAACACCCTGGAACTGTGTTTTGTTTAGGGTACTAATGCCAGAAACTGCTCTGTAGTTACAAGCACACTATGCTGAAAATTGTAAGCCAAGCTGGTAAAAGAATTCAGTGTTAATAAAGGAATCCGTGGTCCTGCAAAACTCTCTGCAGTATTTTCACTTGTCTTTACAACTGTAATTTGAGCTCCAAATTTCTTGGAATTCATTCGTAAGATTATTGCTATCATGGAAAAGAAAACTATCATCCTAAACTACTATCTGAACACTCAGTGTCTTGAAACTAGAGTAATAAGATAATCTTTTACAAAAATGTTAATGAACCTTGGTTGCTGATTTATAATTAATTAAAATAATCCCCTACTGGTTTTGATCAAAAAGATCTTGGCATGAACTACCATCAGAGGAGAGAAAAGCACTTGCCTGTTCATAAAGATTATGGCAGAAAACACTGCTTAAGAACTGCAGAACACAATGTTTAGCACTGAACATAAATAATCTTTTCCTTAATCTCATGAAGTTTAATTTAGGAGGGCTACCAACCTACCTATTACAACCACAAGACCTGCAACACTGGTCCCTCTAAAGCAAAAGAGTAATTTTTCCATAATATATCTCCCATTTAATGTTTTCATTTTCCATACCATTCTCAATTCTTGGAAATTAATTCTTTACTTTCTAAAATTCTGCTCTGAAATACACTTCTTTAGACATGAAGTCTATGTCATAGAAAATAATTTTAACATTTCTTATCTTTAAATTAGTATTTTGATTCCAGTTCTTAAAACATTCAAGAAACAGTATAAAATACTAAAATAAAGAAGTCTTTTAACAGGTATAGAAGAATTAAATATAATCAGTGTTCTTTTCCCTAAGATCTTAATTGGCTCTTTAGCCTTTTATTGATCTGTTTCATACTTAAGGAGCTAAGAGCAAAGAGATTATTATCTAGTAAAAAGGGCATTTAAAGATGCAGAATTCTATAATTTTCTCTTCTTTACTTTTACTAATTCTATTTGTCCTTCCTATTAGTATTAATCCCCTCTTCTTCCCTCCATCCATACAAGGGCTGAATTTACTGATTTGTTTTTCTTTAACTTTCCTTATTGAAAGGACTGGACAGTGCAGGCAGATTTTGAGATAAATAGTCCAAAATTTGCTGTGCAACTAAGGAAAAGTTACTTGAGGGTCAAACAGCAGAGCATCCAGCAGTGCAATGACCTGCTGGACTGTGATATCCTGAACTTTCACACATCTCCCCTTCTATCAGTAGATGTGGAATTGCCAAAGACTGAAAAGGGAAGAGGCCTTGAGCTGTGTTTCCTTGGAGTGCTGACAGTGCAGACGAGCTCTGAATGAACACTGCATCAGCACTGGCTCCAGTGCCACTGCTGGCAAACACACGATGCTGGGACAGTTGGATAATTTGTCAGCAACCTGCCAAGGACTGCAAAATTCAGGTTCAGGTTTTTTTGAAGGGTTTGGTTTTGGGGATTCTTTTGCTGATGTGGTTGGG